>JAIUCT010000015.1:734650-769702 GCA_021307375.1 Tetraneura akinire
TGATATCATGTATGATGTAATTATTAAATAAATCCCTTATATTATAATTTGTAGCTATAACTGAATAGTTATTTTTAGATTTTGAGCGAAGTGAAAAATGTATTAGTTTTACAATGTGTATCTTTTTTTTTTTATGTGAAATAATGCTCTGATTTTCACGAATAGCATGTTTCCGGTTGGAAAGTGGATGTAGTTGGTACTTTATTTAGGTCATTTTTCGAATTTCTCAAAATTGACCATATGCGAAAAAATGACCAAAAAACGGCATTTTTCACCAATACAGAAATTTTGACGAATTCAATTCTTCTTATTATTTCTCAATACTATTTCAATAAAAATTAATAAAAAAAGCCAAAAAATTTGAAAAATTTGATTAAAGTATACTAATATATATATATATGTATATATAAACAGTGGCACAACAACTGGGGCGGATGGCGATGCCAAACATCGGGCACCAAGGTTCAATAGGGGCCCTTTGTCCAAGACTTGTCACTATGCAGTTATTAATTACTAATGAGATGTCTATATGAAAAAAAATTAAATATACAAACTGATAAACGTGTGTTCTAATCAGTGCTTGCGCTAAGGAAATTTTAGAACTACCCAACATTTAATTTTTATAGATGTAGGTTAAAAAAATTATAATACTTCTCATTATGATGGTTAGTAAATTGTAACCAGTATTGAGGCAACTACAAAAATTTTAAACTAAATACATCTTATTACACTATTTTTAATTATACGAGTATACCATACATTTATTACATAATATTAAATTTTTTTTTTTATTAAAATTTCATCTTCTTCATTGCTATCTTTACTATAAATAATATTAGATTTATTAATGCTTCATTGAATACACCATTAAAATAATCCTGTTGCTTACCTTTTGTTCTATTAATAATTATATGTTTCTTCTTACTCAACCAATGGTGAATTGTATTACTAGGATCTCATCCATATAATGGTGGCATATTATAATATATTTTAACTTTATAAAAAATACTCAATAGTCAAAAGTCAATACAGATAGACATTACAAACTTATAAATTACAGGTTATCTAATTTATAAACATAAATACACTTACATTTTAAATTCTAATTATCAGTGTAAGCCATGATTTATTATTTTAAATAACTTATGATCATAGACCTATAAACTAATTTATATGTCTATGCTTATTATAATTTTATCTGTAGTATTGTAGAGTTATACCGAGGTATATTAAGGAAAAGGGTTCTCCTTATTTATTTTTATAAATTTATAATAAACAACCGAGTGCACCATGTCTGGCATTTATTTTATGATGATAAAATAAAAATAAATTGAAAACATGGAATTTAAATAAAAAATCACATATTTATATTACCTAAATACGTATTTACAACTGCCCATTGAAATTTAGTACTGCCCATATTGGTCAGAACTACCCGTTAGCGCAAGCCCTGGTTCTAGTATATTAATAGGAAATATTAATTCTTTGAAGGCTTGATTTTATTATAAATATAACTTTAATTTTATTATGTTATTAATTTATTATTTATATTGTATTGAATAATACTTTTATTTGTACCTATGTTGTTTATAAACATATCCGGTGCATTGATATTAATGGATCAATTACCCCGGAATCTGTTATCAAACCATTATTCCTTACATATACAATATATATTTAATTATTACCAATTATATAATTAATTTAATCTAATTTATGGGATAATTGCACAGATCATACGTACTTAGTTTTATATCGTAATTATTATTTTAATATCTATCATTCCTTATATATACAATATATGTTCAATTATTTACAATCATATAATTAATTTAATCTAATTTGTAAAAATGCTTAGTTACGCTGAATTATATTTACTTAATATTATATCATAATTGTCGTTTTCCTGTTTAATATTATTTATATTATTAATTTAATCTAATGTGTAAAATGTATAATCGTGACACCAGACAACAAGAAAACTTCAATTTTTTTATATATATATAGGTATATATATTTTCTCTTCGTTTGAATTTAATCAAAAAAATTATAATTGTTTAAAATATAAAAAGTACAAGTGTCGCTAAGAACCAAATCAAGAAAAATAATAAAAAGGTAATATTGCACATTCGATGTTTTCATATTTCTACCTTATATATATATATATATAGACATCTTGGTGATTTTCGAACTTATTACCCCAAAACCTTTCCAACACAGGAAGAAAGGTAATAACACCTAAAACCATATCCTTTATAATAACACTATCCCTTCAATCAACTCATTCAGGAAAAATACCATATATCACCCATCTTTCCCCCATCTTCCATTTAACTTTTATATTTTCGTGTTATTACAATTTAATTCTAATATTTTATAATTAGATATTTTCGTGATGTAATTATATAACATATATGAGTACCAACATTTTTTTTCTATTTAATAATATGTATTAAGATTAATATATCTGCATTTTTTCAATAATAAATAATTAATAAATATTAATATAGGTAATAAATATATTATGTTTATGATAAAAATTAAAGATCTAGTTTGTGGCGCACGACCCGCACTGGCACTATACCGTGAAAAACAACTTGCGCAGATGTAGGTACTAGGTAGGTACTATAATATTGTACTAAACAATTGTCAGTCTACACTCTACATTGTAGACTCTACAAAATTCTTTCCATAATTCTTATTTACTGGCTACACTGCTCAGTGCTCAATGTCCAGTGGTATACCAGCTCCTTTTCCTTTGTCTATAAATTTAAGCTTTGACTTGCAAAGTTCAAAAACAATTATTATTACAGCCTACAAGAATAATTTTACAGAAATACAGAAAGTAATTAATAAATAATGATTAGACATAAAAGATAAAACTCATTATAGGTTATGGTTGACAAAATAAAAGTCGCGTATTGTGTGTGTGTTATGTACTTATGTGTTTACACTTCACGTTCACACTTTTACAGCATTCGCATCGAGTCAAGAACGTTTATAAAAGTTGGCATTATTAGGTAAATATTGAATTGATATATTGTACTTGATAATGATATAATTTTAAAAATATTTTCTAAACAGGACAGAAAAATTAAATTGTAAAAATAATTATTTAATAAAATGTATCCTTGTATTTTATATAGTATATTATATAAGAATGTATCTATGTAATTTAATTTTGTAATTTTTATTTTTGTTAAGGGGATTAGAAGCGTCGATTTTCATTCTCTATCCAACACACATAAAATATAGAGATTTAGACGTTTTCTACTTCCAACGTTACGATCGATCTAGTTATGCGATTAGGGATCTGAAAACGGATTTGAATTCGTTAGAAAGTCTACTATAGATCGACTTCCCCACTTTTTTCATTTTTTTGTCTTAAATTCTTCAAAAATTGAATATTTATACATTTTTAAATAAAATTTGTTTCAACAACAATGAGAAGAAAATTTCATCGTGTCTAACACACGTTAGACAGAGAAAGAAAGTCGATACTTCGGATCTCCTTAATAATTTAAATAAGTTTTTGTTTTATTAATATTTAATAAATAAAATGAACTAATAAAATATATAAAATAAATTACATTTTGTCTGATAAATAATTTATGCACTTTTTTACTCGCTGATAATATTTTAATATAAAAATGTAATATGTATTCACTATTCATTATATATTTAATTATGTATATGTATATGTATACCTATATATGTAAAAATACATACACGTAGTAAAACCAATACTTCACTTCGCTCAGAATCTAAAAATTTTTTTGTCGGGTTACGCCTATACAGCAAAAACAAAATTACGTCACACATATTTAATTACATTTAATTTCACATAACCAAAATAAATTTCAAATATTCACAAATATTATTCTTATTTTATATATTTACTCTATATAAGTTGTGTACATATGTATATGTCACGCACCTGGCACCTCACACCTTACCATAGCATAATAGGTAGCTGGTTGCTTGCTCAACACAATCTACAATTGTGTTCACCAACGACTACGACGATTTAAGGTAGGTATTTAATAGGCTATTGAAATAAACAGAGCCTCTATATTTTAAAATAACATAAACTCATAATTAAAGAGCGGATTTTTAGGTTCTTTAAATCTTATAAAATATGATTCTAATAAGCTTTAAAAAAAACCCTAAAATATTCTCTTAATATTCCTTTAACTTATAAATATGCATTATTATATGATATTTTAAATTTAAAATAATTTATATAATTGTACTCATTACTCAAGCTACAATGAGAAATTGTATAGGTACATTGATAATGACTACCATAAATACCGAATTGCTGTACACTATTTTTTTGACAATGAAATTATATGTATAGTAATTTTTAGAGAAATATATTATATATATGGGTAATTAGTGAAATTAACGTAACGGTTCCAAAATTTTACCACATATATATAGTACCTATATGAGCACCCAATAAAATTTTCAAGTTTCTAAGTTCAAAATTGTTCAAGTTATAGTGAAATATTGAAATAGAATTCATCGAAATTTTAGTTTTCGTGAAAAATGCCGTTTTTTCGTAATTTTTTCGTCGCTTTTTCTATCGCATAGGGTAATTTTTGAGGAATTCGAAAAATGACCGAAATAAAGTGCAAACTACATCCACTTTCCAACCGGAAACATATGCTATTCGTGAAAATCGGAGCATTAATTCTGGTAGACGGTAGTTAAAGTGTCTTCAGACATAAAAAAAAAAAGACACATCATTGTAAAACCAATACATAATATACATTCTTGCTTCGCGCAGAATCTAATATTACCATCTGATTACTAATAATCAGTCGGTACAGTAGGTGTCTAATAGATTGGCGCGGTGGTGACGATGTGATGGAAAACCATGGGATATTGATATTTAAATTTATAAATGTATAAAATTATTAATTATAGAATAAACAACGTGGTGGGCCGCATTGAGCAGCTCAAACCGGTAACGCACAACACGGCTATATAGTTTGAAATACATTAATAAAATATTACTAAAAAGTGCCTCCGTCATACCGCAATACCGCCGCCGCAAATATATCTGACAACGACTGTAATTAAATACTTAAATGATTTTTATTATTTTTAAATCAAATTAATTTTTTCCCCAATAAAAAAAATCACAATTCGAGAAATTAACAAAATATATGATTTTTTTTTTAGAACAGTAATAAAATATAATTCTAAAATAGGAAAAAATAGGCCAAATATTTTCCAATATCCAAAATATGCTATAATATGCAAAATAATTTTTTTTCTACAAACTCTGTGAAAAATAAATCGTCCACATTTTTCATCCTCAATGACTCAATATACTGCATAAAACTAATAGGTAATAATATGTAAAAATCTAAAAATCCGCTCTCTACTTATAATAGTAACTATAATATTAAGTATCATACTAGAATATTATTTTTAGCCAGTCGTTCGGTATTCGACAGCGTGATTTCATTTGTTGAAAAAGAATACTGATAACACATACTGATCCACCATCTAGGACTAATTTCATATATATCTAACGTAGTAGGTTAGTAAATGGCTAGTATGATGTATGATTAGTATGCTTGTTATGAATATTTATAGTGGAATGTTCTGGGTCTTCGATTCAAATGGAACAAAAAAGTTTTTGTTATACGTCTCGCATTACATACCATGCCATGGTGGATTGGTGGACTAAGTAGCTGGTTGCTTGCTCAACACAATCTACAATTGTGTTCACCAACGACTACGACGACATAAATGGGCAGAGTCTCATATATTATCGATAAACATAATTATAAATTATGTCGAGCAACGTGTATTCAAAAATAAATTTATTTGACGAAAAAATATTGTGAAAAAATAGGTAGGTACCATTTGGGAATCAATTAAATCATTTGGGAATCATTTGGTTTCAAAATTTGATTCTTTAAACCCGCCATTAAGGGTATATACAAATTTTGGACATACAAATAATTTTAGATTATAGAAAATTAAATTGTTTTCTCATTATACAATTTTCTCTATTTATAATATTTACAGAGATTTTAGAGTAACATAAAATTATGATCAGCCTGTGTGTATTATATACTCCATAGTATTTTATTATCAATACATAATAAAAATTATTTAATATTTGTTTACTCTATAAAATTTGTGTACAAATGTATAAGTCCCGTACCTCATACCTTACAATCTAAAATTGTGTTCAACGACGACTACGACGATATAAGAAATTCAACAAGCTATTGAAAAGAGACGGAACCTCATATATATTACAATGACATGAACTCATAATAGCTCATAAAAAAACATACCTACTCGTATAATAATATTTATTCTTAAGCTACGCATACACTGGAACCGAAAAAAATTCGGCCCGAATGATTTCGGTTGTAAGTGCATGTTATTGAATATTGGCCCCGAATTTTCATTCCGAACGGAATTAATTTAATAGTAGTTATATACGAGTAGATATTAATTTAATTATTAGATAAAGATAAAAGAAAACACGTTTTATAGTTTTTGTAATATATTTTGTGATATTTAAACATTTGACAAACATATTTCACGTAGTGCAGTAATAGTAAGTTACCTTTTATTATCGATGATTAAAAGTAAAATGCTAAATGTGAAATATAATTAACTAAACAAGTACCTACCTGTATATCATTGATACATTGATTAAATTTTACATTACATGCCCATAAACATTAGATAAAGGGAGATTGGTAGATTTTGTGGTAAAACATTAATATTTATAGATTGTGTAGTTAATTTTCGGCCGAAAAAATCAAACAGTTTGAACGGTTGAAAATCAAACCGACCCGAATTTCGGGTCAGATAATCGGTTTGGTCCGAATATATGCACTCACATCACATATGAAATCAGCAGTTTGTTTTTTTTCGGTTCGGTTAGTCAGTTCGGTTCGGTTCCAATGAATGCGTAGCTTTAGCCGATCATTCGGTATTCGATAACGTGATTTTATTTGTTGAAAAAGATTGCAGATAAATTATGTTGTTGATTACTGATCTAACTAAAGATCATATCTATCTAAAGATGGTACCTAATCTTGAACTAATTTCATAATATATTAAGTAGGTTGGTAAATTTCACCGACAATGAAGTATTATTTCGTAAGGTTTGTAACAGTGATCCCCAACCCGTGGCCCATAAGTTTCTCAAGTGTGGCCCGTGGTCAATTTTTTAAAATATGTACCTATATATCCATATTAACTAAATATTTATAGTGGTGAAATAAGATAAGGCAATTATTATGAAATATAACAAAAGTGGAAATTCTTACACTTCGTTAAATTTTACATGTATACAGCAAACGATTATAATAGTGGCCCACTCAATGACAATATCTTATCAATGTGGCTTGTTAATGATATAAGGTTAGGCATCACTGATGTGTAAAGTGAGATTGTCTAGCGAAAAAGTGTTGTTGAGGAAGTAACCTGTCACCTAGTCTAGCTATGTAGTGCATGACATGTGACTTTAATTACTTTCACATAATTAATAGTAAAGTCGACGTATATTATATTATTATATATAATTTAATAAAACTCCTTCTTTTGTGTTGAAGAATCCTTGTTACATTCTCTCTACTATATATATGAGGTAGTAGTTGTTGTTGAATACAAATTTTGAATTGTGTTATATTCTTCTTTCGAGCAAACCCAGTCCTCTAGAGTGATGGAGTTTTGGGATTTAAAAGCAGTAAAAGGAGTAGCTATAAGTATAGCATTACTTTTGGTAGCTGCATTTATCATTTGGTTACACAAATGTAGTTGTACAACTAGGTTTGTGTACTTGTCTTCACAAGTAGCAAAACCAAAAGAAAACCAGAAGGAGCACCAAGAAGTGTAAATGCCTGTATCTATTCTGAAATAAAGTTATTGTTGTTATTGTTATTCTTCAAATTTATTTTTGCTCGTTCTGTTTATTACCTATGCTCTTTATATCCACCATATGGCCAAATTTTGATATTAGTAAGAAGAAGCATAGAACTATGATCATATAAAATTCGTTTTACAGTCTAGTTTTCAAATACCATCGAAAATTCGAAAAGTCATATGCTATTGAATATCATTAGAATAGCAAGTAACTAGTCGTAGCTAGCAGTTTTAGATAGCAATCTAATATAGGATTAGGTATGATTTGCAAAGATATTATATATAGCTAATAGGTATATACTATATATTCTAGCAAATAAACCATTAATATTCTCTGTGTACTCTAAAATATGACTTTATGACTATCATGGTTTCACATAATAGATTATCTATGCTTTGCACCAAAAAGTAGCAAGATATAAACTTTTTATGTATAAAAATTTTATGTTTTTATGTTTATTTTTTCCCTTGGTTCTGTTTGTATTCCATGATTTCTAATTATTGATTTCAAAACAGATTAATCATTCAAATATTTTTTGCCATAACTAATGCAATATGGTTTAAGAACTAAAAAAAAGTTCATAATCCAGACACTTTCTTCAAGAACAAGTAGAAACAGAGAAGAGAAGAGGATCTGTCTCTTACACGACTAGGAAAGAAATTACAAGAGAGGAAGAATTAATAAAATAACATGTTTTCAAATTACATTGCTCAACACAATCTACAATTATGTTCATCGATAATATATGAGACTCCGCCGATTTATGTCGTAGTAGTTGTTGGTGAACACAATTGTAGATTGTGTTGAGCAAGTAACCAGCTACTTAGTCCGTCATGTCAATATGTCATAGCTCATAGTATGCAATGCGGGACGTATAACAGAAACTTTACTTTTGTAAAACCTTTTTTATTCCGTTTAAATCGACGACCCAGAATAATCCACTATAAATACTCTTACCAAGCATACTATTATACTAATCATACTAGACATTTACTAACCTACGTTATATATGAAATCGGTCCTAAATGGTGGATCAGTATTGGATCGTTACACGCCTCGTACCCATAGGCGCAAATAGTGTTTCAGATTTGGGGGGGGGGGGGGGGGAAATCATGGGCGCCCGCAGAAAATGTATCAGGGGGGACATAATAAAATTAAACACCAAAATAATATCATTATGAAGACCTACATTAGTGCATAAAGAATATGCAGTTTTTTCTTAGTTGATATTAAATTTATAAACCTATATACTAGACAAAATATCAATAAAATATTTATTTTAATAACAAAATTCAACATTTTCAAAATTTTATTTAAAATATTAAAGTCCAGGGGGCAATTTCCCCGTCTTGCCTCCCCTCAGGGCACCAATGGCTGAAATCCAGATCCATATTGGTCACTCTATTGGTACTTATAACAAAAAAAATTCCATTTGGAACATAATATTTACAATCACAAATCAATAACTAACCGATACCTAACTGTCTTAGGTATGTTTAAATACTGTGTTTAACAAAAATTCTTAAACATAAGTTCAGCAACGGATTAGACAACTATGTATACAAAAAACGATAAACAGTTGTTCAACGCTAGTTGAACATGGAGAATAAATGACTCTAAACAACACTGTAGGTATTTAATTGGCATTTATAATATATAGACTAAAAAATGTAAAAAATTTAATCGGTTCATATATTATCTGATGAACTTCGCACAAAATCGTTTTTCGAATGTAATGATTTATCATTGTATTCAAATGTTTATCAAAATTCAATAACACTATCATCTTTACACCTGGATCCTTTCCACATTAGTATCCCTTCCCTTACATTTTTATCTTTGAGATTTGAAGGAAGGTAAAATATAGATTTTTTATAAAAAAAAAAAATTCGTATTCGAGCATAGATTTGTGTATATCTAGACAAAATTTTTAGTGTTTTTACTATTTAGTTACCTAGAATCCAGATATACGAGTACCTATATATTATTATTATAATATATTCCAAAACTATTTAGGAAATAATATACTTATGTAATATAATCGTGCATTACAAAAATAAGTTATTTTATAAATTGATTTTAGATGGCACGACGTAGTATACCTATGCCTACTACGATTATATAAAATAAATTATAATCATTAAAATCATCATATTGTATTAATATTTTTAATAATAAACCATTTAATGAATTACGCATATGCTTAACCGGGTTACCGGTATAACTATGTAAGTTTAAAGTTTAAATTATATACGACTATATGGAATAACAATGATACATTCATAATAAAATATACAAGGTGATTGGATATTTCGTATTATAAAAATTAACTTTTTCAAAATATTTCTCGCTATATTTTGAATTCCGATTGCTCTGTAATATAATATGTAACGCGCAAACGTGTAATATAAACAATATAACGATAAACATATAATTATAATATGTATATTATATGGATTATTTATACTATAATATATAATTATATAAGATTTTATAATTTATGGTATATAATATATATTATAATTATGACTTTGAATCATGATTTCATGAATCCCAAGATATCTATAATAATATTATAATATAATTTATAGGTAGGTAAATGTATAATAATTGGTGTTTAACTTGTCTGCGTTTATTTAGGAATTTTTTTTTTTTAAATTATTATAAGGTATTATATTTAGATATATATATATTATATATATAAATTATATGTTGTTATTTCATTTAATACGCGCTCTGCTGTTGTTTCATCTCGGGAGGCATCGCTATGGTATGCGCTTTCTTGACGATCGCCAACTTGGAATGAGGATCGCGGACGGACAATTGCCCATACGGCGGATCCCGAGTGCCGTGCAGCATTAGAGTCCACTCCTTCAAGAAACCAGTGTGCAAAATTTCGTCTCTTCCATCGTCCAAAGTCCGGTCGTCCGCGACGGTGGTTGTGACATCGACCGGCGTAGGACCCGCTCCATTCGGCGCCCCGTTGCCCACGTCCACTGGCGGAGCAACGGTCTTTTGCTGGTTTGAAGACTGCACGTTGAACCTAACCTACATTATAAACATTATAAGGAATGCATAAATTATAAAAGGATTAAGAATCACCGATTATGGCGATTACTATACAGAAATTTAGTAATAGCATTGATTATAGAATAGTCTATTCTATAATCAATGCGGTAATAGGTATAAATTCCGGAAACTTTTACAAAATATGTATACCATATATAGATGCCATTAAGGTTGTTACGATATATATAAAATAGTATAGTATTTGAATTTGATAAAAAATATAGAAAATTTTATAGTAAAACACAAGGTTTGTCAAAAAACTTTAGATCGCTATTACATATTTTTTAAATCTGAAATATACATAGGTATTGTTTGTATAACAAACTTCAAAATATTATTTTAGATTCTGAGAGAAGCGAAGAATGTATTAATTTTACAATGATGTGTGATTTTTTTTTATGTCTGAAGACTATTTTACTATCCGAAATAATGCTCCGATTTTCACGAAAAACACATATTTTTCCAGTTGAAAAGTGGATGTAGTTGGTACTTTATTTATATTATTTTTCGAATTTCTCAAAATTAACCCTATGCAATAAGAAATACAACCAAAAAATTACGAAAAAACAGCATTTTTCATGTAAACTGAAATTTCGACGAATTATATTTAAATATTTTATGATAACTCAGGCAATTCTGAACTTAGAGACTTAAATTTTTTATTGGGTGTTCCAATAGGTACTTATAATGTGATAAAATTTTGGAACCGTTACGATGTTACGTTAATTTTTCTACAAAATAAAAGACTGAATATTTCGTAAAATTCTCGTTTTTATGTAAATAATGTTTGATAAAATTGGCAATTTTAGGCCTTAAGGTGTGAAAATTTTACTGAAGTATATTTACATATTACTTAACATCACATTAAAATATTTGAAAAATCCCTCATCTTAATTTAAGTCGTTAAGAAATGACGAAAAAATCACGAAAACTGAAATTTTGAGGAATTCGATTTCAATATTTCACGATAACTCGGGCAATTTTGAAGTTAGAGACTTGAAATTTTTATTGGGTATTCACATAGGTATTATATATATGTGATAAAATTTATGACCGTTACGTTAATTTTTCTACAAAATATAGGACTGAATATTTTGTAAAATTGAAAGTGAAATTTTAAAAATATTTAATAGATCAAAAGTTATTAACGGGGATAAACCTGTGGAGACACTCAGTAAAATGTAGAACATGTGTCAATAAATAGTTCAAATTTCAAATTTATTAAATTATTTTTTCTGAATTTATCACCTCCAATTTATTTCTCTAAAATTACACCTCTATAAGCTATAACGACTAGTAAAACATCTAGTCTTAAACTTGTAAAGTATTATTTGTTCTATATATAAAAAATAATTAATATATTTTAAGTTTATAAATTACTTAGGTAATAAAAAATAATTATACGAGAAATGAAGTTTGAGATACTGTGATATTGTTTAACATATACCCAAGTATGTTGACTGTATAGATATTATTGTGATATAATATTGATAAGGCGTGAATAGGTATCAAAAAAAATAAGTTCACTAATTCAATAATTTTTTGAATTTCAATAGTACAATAATATAGTGCATACTATTATAACCATCTATAATATTTAAGAAATTTAGGAATCCAAATTGTTTTTATACCTCAAGTATCCATTCGCCTGATGGATATTCTCCCCATGTATGTGTTGTCATAAATGGCCATTTGGTAAAACCATCCCTTCTGTCATCATCGTTGGGTCTTCTACTCAATATCATAGACCTGCAAACATTTGAGTTTGAATTAAAAATTATTCCAATATTGTATATTTTATTTTATTATGTTGTTTGTATATAATTTACAGAATGTCCCATTAATATCCAATTACTCTTTGTAATATCTCCGTACATAACAGATAATAATATTACCTACTACAGTGTCGTTTTTTGATTATCAGCGTTAGGCGTTAATATGTGATTGATTAGAAAAACCCCTATTATGGGAAATAAATTCTTATCGATTATCAACATATTAATAAAATTATTTATTTTCCATACTTTTTAAAATTTAAAATACCATAAATGATAAATATTATCTGTAAAATTAAATATAATATAAAACCGAATTTTGTATTATTACAATTAATAATATATTATAAATGAATATTAGTATATTACCTATTATATACCTATACTAATTTTGATTTGAATTTGAATTATATTTTATTATCAATCATTAACCTAATAAAAATGGTAAATGCATAGAAGATAGAACCAATTAACAATTGATGCACGGAAATAGACAATACATTTTCGGCGATCGGCGTTGGAGTACGATTGTACGACGTAAACAACATAACGTGTAACCGATTCCCACTACTTTTTTGTAGCGCTCCAAGCTTAGTATAATGACTCAAGATTGAGGCAAAGAAATTGTTTTTTCTTAACAAAGTGGAGACGAGACAAAAATTTGCATTTGAAAATGAATCAAAGGTCACTGTGATTCGGTGCGTTCCCACTGAAATTATATTTGTGACGACATTTTTGGTAAATATTTTACCAATTTTTACTGGGTGTAAGTTACCGGCGTTATTACTATTGAGTGAGCTGTCAAGAACGTAAAAAAGACATTTTTAAAAGACGCCAGAGACATAAATGTTATCTAACGAAACCTATCAACCTACCTTAGTTGAATAATAGTAGAAGAGTGAACACTTAAATTAGATTGTATATTTATTTTAACCGATCATAACAGACATTGTATTACCAATTTAATGTTTAGGCTTCTTGGGTATACTTTGTAAGTTTGCAAACATCGAAGAAGACATAATAATATTCTTTGAAACGTTGTAGGTACCATTGGATGAATTTTATGCAGAAGTAGATTTATCATTGAGCACAGAGAACCGATTTAAATTTTTTACCGCATCATGGCGCGATGTCAGCCGGATGACAACGATAAAAATTAACAATTAAGCGCACAGTGAGTGGCGTTTACGTACAAAAGTAAATAATAATAATAAATTAATAACAGTGTGATAATGAAAAAGATAATAAATAAATAAGCTTATTAAACAATCGACTGACCGTAATAACTAGATAATCGCGACTTATTCTAAATATCTTTTATTAAACATAAATTGAATAAATGCATATCATATTTTAAAATATTTAATTATTCACTTGATATTTTTTTAGACGAGAAAGCAGACATTAAAATTTATAAAATACATAGATACACAATAAAAAATAAAAATTATTATTTTTAGTATAATTAGTATTTACCTTGTACCCATGGGAGATGTTAGATAAAGTTCAACTTCACCACGTCTAGTAGAATTAAGAGTAATTACAGCTTGTACGTGTTCTAAGTATTTTACATGAGTATCAGTGCCACGACATGCATCAGTTTTCATTTTTAATATGATACTCGATTTGCTTGTGAATTTTCTACAATTGAAATATTATATTAATAATTATTATCAACGTAAAAATTATAGACATATTATAATATATTATGAATTCATTAAATTAATCAATATTTATCTAAAGAGTCCTTTTCAATGTAAGAAAAATAAATGTCATGAATATAAATAACATTTTATATTATAATTTATAACAACTTAATTTCTGGATATATTAAAATACTAAAATAGTGTTAATCTTAGTTTAGATTTTATAAGGGAAACGAAAATTATATACATAAAAATTAACGTAACGATTCCAAAATTTTATCACATTATATATAATACCTATGTGAACACCCAATAGAATTTTCAAGCCTTTAATTGTTAAATATTGAAATCTAATTGGTCTAAATTTCAATTTTCGTAAAGAATGCCATTTTTTCCTATCGCATAGGGCCAATTTTGAGAAATTCGAAAAATGACGTAAATAAAATACCAACTACTATAGTCATTCTTCTTATTATATTTCAATATTTTACAATAATATCAAATAAAATTGACAAAATTCTGAAGCTTTAATACATTTTAATGAACTCAGTTCCAATTAATTGTGAGTTATTACATATACGATTTTTTTTTAATAGCTGTTTAATTTATATAAAGTTAGGAAAGAGATACTGGTGTGGAAGGGATACAGGTGTAAAAAAGAATATTGTTGAATTTTGATTACAATTTGAATGCAATGATAAATCATTATATTCGAAAAACAATTTTAAGCGAAGTATTGTCAGATTTGGGTATTTAGGTGACACATTTAGGGGTTTTATGATAAATTACATTGAATGTAGAGACTGATAAATGTACAAATTTTAATTGGTACATACTCGTATATTATCTAATAACTTCGATCAAAATCGTTTTCATGAATATAATGATTTATCATTGCATTTTATGTATGGTTCCGGCTGTCGTGGTTAGTTACCACTTACTATAGTAATTAGTTACTATATTTTCTACCTGATTTTCGTTTGCGATCCTCCTTGACAGTGGTATCTCGCAGGAACTGTACGCCATTGTCGAGCGAGAGAGACCATCCCACCAGCGTCGAGCACGCCAAATCCAAACAAATGGTTAAACTCTAATCCCACGCCGTTCATAGTCCATTGAAATCGATGTTTAGCATCAAACAAAGAATTTCTTTTTGAAGTTAATACTGTTAGATGTTGTATATCTCTCCACGTTAAATCAGGACTATTAACAAATACAAATACGTATTTAAA
The DNA here is from genome assembly GCA_021307375.1 of Tetraneura akinire. Lineage (NCBI taxonomy): Eukaryota > Metazoa > Arthropoda > Insecta > Hemiptera > Aphididae > Tetraneura > Tetraneura akinire. Next base: position 750,282 of record JAIUCT010000015.1, read on the forward strand.
ATACAATATTCTTTTTTAAATTGATGATGGTATAAGTAATTCGTAATAATAACAACAATTACGTATGCAACATATTATACAAGTTATCTATGCCATATAACATAGCTATGTAATATAATATATAATAAACACGTATTAATAAAACGTATTGTTAGATAATTAATAAACTCAAGCTTTAACATACTTTGCTTCTAGAGCTAAAGCAAAAACGCCTGCAGCTTCCGGTGCAGCGGCCGATGTACCACTATGCGATTTCGTACATTTTCCATACAAATCAGTAGTAGCCTGAAATAAATTTAAAGTTCTAATTTATAAAATATAATATTTCTTTTAAACTTTTCAAATAATATATTATTTAATAAATAAATACCCAGATAAGATATAATGATTAATGATTATTATGGAGTCTGCGTGTTATAGAATATATTAATTATTTTATTAATATATAAAATAAAATTTTTTTCTATTGAATAATATAAACTATTTTTAATATTTAATATTTGTGTGTCTTTATAAGAAACAAAATAATGCAAAATAAAACGAACCTTATAATATTTCAATATAAAAATTATTAAAATTATTATACAAGGACGTATTGATAGCATTAATTTTGTTTAATATAAAAATTTTTTTGTTATTTTTTTGTCGTTTTTTCTTTCGCATATGGTCAATTTTGAGAAATTCAAATTCAAAAAATGACCTAAATAAAGTACCAACTACATCTACTTTTCAACCGGAGACATATGCTATTCGTGGAAATCTGAGCATTATTTCGTGTAGAAAATGTGTTTCAGACATAAAACAAAAAACAAAAAAAAATAAAAATAAAACATAAAAAAAAAGACACAATAGATTTTTCGCTCTGCTAGAAATTTAAAATTAACTAAAAAAATAAAAAAATTAAAGTACCAACAAATTATGATATGTTCGCTACATTTTCGATAACTCTAATTTTGCCGAATTTGTTATTAAATATTATAAAATAACTCAGGAAATATTGAACTTATAGAGACTTGAAAATTTTATTGAGTGTTCACATATTATAAAGATACTTTTTATACCTACGCGATAAAATTTTAGAATTCTCACGTTGATTTCCCACATTTAAATGTGTATTGTATGCATTTTAATAAATATGTAAAAATTTTAATTAATACTTGTATTATACTTTAATCAAACTATGCTTTGCTCAGAATCTTATAAACCTTATACCTACTCGAAGATTTTGTTTTATATATATTTATGACTTACCTATTATATATTTATAATAAGTAAATAACGTGTAATATAAATTTATTTTTAATACTCACTACTCCGGTATTCGGATCTTTTGCACCATTACTAAAAGTTGACGCCAATGTACTCGAACAACTTTCATCGTAATGAGCATTCTGTCCATCGTTTATAGCAGAATTTATCGAAATCGTCCACATACTGGCCGCATACCCATCGCAATTACAATCATCAGCTTCACCACCGTCTCCACTAGCCCACACATAAATACTTCCCTTTCCACGGCGACCCTAACAATTTTAAATAAATTATAAGTACTATTAAAATGTATTTTTATATTAGATTAGATTAATAATATACAATCTTACGATATATCTTGTTTTTTGCATAATAATTGTATTTAATTACGGTGAAGTATTTATTTACTTTATTTTACAAATATACCCACATCAAAACTATTAATAGGTATTAATATACAGTATTGTAAAATAGTATGTTTAAGTTTTACTCAAATTTGAGCTATTAAGATAAATTAATTAATATTAATAAACATTTACCAATAAACTGTTAAAAATATATTATTATATAATACTAAAAATAACAATAACTTAATTACTCCTTATTAATAGCAATAATTTTGGAAGTAAAAATGTAATTTGCTTTATTTTTATATACCTAAATTTAATAAAAATTTATTTTTTCATTATATTTTTAATGAACATATAAGAAATAAAAATATAATTATGCATAATAGTAATATTATATTTTAAAATTATAGGTTATATTTTATAACTTATACCCAATAGTTGAATATACTCGTATATTAAATGTTTATTATTAATGTACCTATTTAATTTTGTTGCCATAAAGCAACAGTTGTAGTTGTCTATTACTAAATTTCATAATATATAATTTACATTCAATAATTAATACCTCCCTTATAGAATAAACCATTAGTTATTTTATTGAATAATAATTAATGTAATTTTTACAAATAACGTACTTCATTCACTCCACGAACTATAGCTCTCATGGTGGCGTTTCGAGGTCCGTCAACCGTTCGGCCGTCATCTGTTGGACCCCAAGAAGCACTATAAATATCAATTAAATCCGGCTCGTGTCCCATACTATTTGCTTCGATAAGATCGGTCATATACGGTTGGTCAAGCATCCGAATACCTACAAATAAACAACATCAATCATTAAATTGGCACATTTACATAGGTAATAAAAAAATAAAAAAAAAGATTTTATTGATAGTCTTATTTTAATATAGAAATTAACAAAACATACTAAATACTTGTAATAAATAATAATAACATTATATATATATATATATATACATATGTCTAAATGACTTCTAAATCCAAAATTACGTTTATTTAATTTTATATTAATAACACTAAAAAGGGAAGGGATACAGGTGTAATGTAAAGAGGATAATGTTGAATTTTGATTAACATTTGAATACAATCATAAATAATTACATTCGAAAAAACGATTTTGAGCGAAGTTCATCAAATATATGTACTGATTAAAATGTATACATTTACCAGTCTCTTCGTTCAATATAAATAATTAATGATAAAATCCCTAAATGACTCACTTACATAACCAAATCTAACAGTAGTTCGTTCAGAATCGTGTTGCGTTCAAATGTTAATCAAAACTCAACACTATCCTCAATATACTTTATATAGCTATAAAAAAAAAAAAAAAATCATAAATGTAATAATTCACAATTAATTGGAGCCGAGTTGAAAAATATGTATTAGAGCTTTAATAAAATTTACAAAATTGTCTGCATACATAAAAAAACTCACATTATTGTAAAACCAATAAATGGGAACTTCTCCTACAACTACAGTATAAGTAGTACAGTTTATTTACTTAAAAATAGAATTAACATATAATATTATTTGTAATAAATATATTATTCTAATTAGCCCACAATTAATCAAGCTATACTAATTATTAATATTAATAATCTACACTATACCCGTAAATTAATGATTAATATTATATTATATAATACTTTACCAGCAATTTTCGAGTCGTAAGCCACGCCGGTACCGCATACACCATTATCACGAGCAGCTGCTACTTCACCCGCACATCGTGTACCGTGACTGTTGAACCAATCGTCTGTATACCTTGGATATGGATAAGGATCATTAGAGCTAAAATCGTAGCTCGCTTGTGCATTCTAAACAATATAAATTTATACATATCAATAATCAATCAATAACGATCAAAATATAATTAGGCCATATAAAAAAATAATTTTATTCCATTCATTTTCATAACAGCAATAAATTGAACTTTATATTATAAAGTATCCTATAGCATTTGTATTATTTATCAATAATATTTACTTAATACATATTTTAAAATCTATATAATTTTTCATTTTATTTACCTACCTACCATAATTTACATTAAAAACCTTTTGTTAATATATTGTCCAATGTTTAATTAACCAAAACATTTGTTTTTCATTTAACTATAGGTTTAGGCTAAAGACGTAATTATTATTTTTTAATTACATTTTTAAGTTTTTAGTGAAGTTAGACCATTAATTGGCAAATTAATTGCCAATGGCAATCATTAAATTTTAAATAATATTATAAAAAATTATTTTTTATTACTTTATTTTAAGTAAGTACAACAAAAATTATTTGTAAGTAAAATATAATTATTATATTATTTATGCTATTATTTATAAAGAAAATGTAAAAATCAGAATTTTAAATATGCATTAAATCAAAAGTTACTGATAAATAAATACACGGTAGAAACCCTGCATATGCTCGTCTTAGACATCTTAGGTCTCTATATAATATGAATGTGTAACATTCACGAAAAATCACTCGAACAATTAAACGTTACCATATAATATAAAAAGTATATAATTATAACTCATAAGTTATACTATTGAACATGACAAAATTAATCGCCTTGTAATACAAGTGCATTCAAAAGACCAACGTATACATTATTACATTAAACATTTCAACATTTATTATGTTTTTAAATTTTAGAAATAGTATTGTGAGATATAAGGGTACTAACAAACCAATGGCGTATTTAGGGGCGAGGGGTCCAGCCCCCCTTGCTCCATATGATATATAAGTAATAATGCCATAATATTGCACTATGCGTTTTTCTCGCAATCGAAAATAATAATATTATGATATTATTATAATACCTATAATATTATGTTGTCAATGAAATAAGAATTATTACAAATAACGAGTAGGTAACTAATAATAAAAAGACATTTTTTTTTTTTTTTATTGATATGCCCCCCTTTAGCCCTTTTGATATTTCTACCTACGTCACTAAAACAAACTTACACCTTACACACTTAGAATATATTATACAAGTATAAATAAATAAAAGTTATCAATACCCAAGCCTTAGTGCTTAGTTATTATTTTATGAAATATATATAAAAATACAATATTATAATCATATCAAATTATTACTTACGTAATTATATTTCAAATCTTCGTGCGTATAATCCACTCCTATAGTACACATAAAAATATACAATTTAGTTTATGCCGAATATTTGATATCATTTTCATAGTTCAAATATAATATAAATATATATACATATTTTAATTCATATTAAATTCAATTTTATAAATTAAACTATGAAAATTTTACGTATAATATTAATTTTCAATTTAAATATTATAACATACTATATTAACCTGAAACCTGTAATTTCGAAACATTCTTTTAGAAAAGGGGCTTTAATTTAATTACTAATAATTTTTGTTAAAAAAAAAAAGAGCTGATACTGCTGTGTAATGCAGGTTTAAAGAGGATAGTGTTAAATTTTTATTAAAATTTGAATGCAACATATTAAATCATAACATTGAAAATGTAGATTTTGAGCAAAATTCAGTCAAATATAGATAATATATTGATTTAAATTTTTTAATTTTTATTAAAAATTTATAACTTATAGATACTTAATTATTTAAAAAATAATTATTATATTATGTAGTTGTTACAATAATTTTTTTTTTCTTTTACTAGACTATAGTATTTATGTAAATACGTATATTTATATTATATAAATTGGTCTGCAAACTGAAAAATATATATTGAACAAATATTACTTTTTTATGATCCAAAATAAAATATGTCAATATAATATGTATATTATATTTATATACCTATATATATGTATGTATGAATGTACAAAGTATTACAATTATAATTCATAATTTACAAACCTATTAATTTTTTTCAATTATTTACACTCGAACAGTTTTTTTAATTTTAATTATGCAAAATCAAATTTTAATATTGAAAATAAAAAATATTATATTTTCTTACCATCATCCATTATAGCAGTAGTTACATTTTTCCCCGAAACGCCTTGTGCCCAGGCTGCTCGCACATTCAAATCCAACTTCGGTTTACCGCCATTTTGACCCGTATTTCGTAAATACCATTGTTCTTTAAACAACGGGTCCATTGGTAATTTTCCATAACGATTCAAATCATTATCGATTTCTTCTAGTTGATGTACGCGGTGAGATTGACTCATCATAAATCCATCTCTATCTAAGTACAAAGGCGATTTGTAAGGCTTGTATCCTCGTTTCACTCTTTTGAATCCAGGTTGTTGATGAACAGACTTGACCTGATGATAATAATTTGGTAATATTAATAATAATATAATATAATAGTATAATATATTAGTATAATTAGTATAATCTTATATTATAAGATAATAAATTAATTTAAATGAATAACTATTAATTATTATAAGTTTAAGTTATATATAAAAAAAAAAAATTATTATTTTTGTTAATTAATTTACAATAATATACATACATTTTTAATGTATTTTTTTTTTTTTTTTATTATTTACATATAATTACACTAACAGATGGGTCCTTTTTTAATAATAACACAGAAGGTACAGAACGACGACCGCGTATTTTTGGTAAACCATGATGTACAAATTGAAATTCATCTTTTGTTCCTCGAATCTGAAATATAGAACAAATTATTTTAGTATTTATTTCTTAATAATTGATTACATCGTCATAATTTATTTGATTAATTCAATAATATATTTAAATATTAAATAATATTTAATACTTTGACGTAATTATAATTTAACGATCATGTATTCGCGTGATAATTGAAATAAATATATTATAAGTATACTTTATACTTATATATAGTTTATGTACAACGTACGAAACCTAGTACAAAGAATAATAATACCTATTTATACGTCAATTAAATTAATATTAATAATATCCAATATATATGTATATATTTATAATAATATGTTTATAGACAAAATATTTTAAACGATAATTCATCCTATTCAAAAAAACGAATACAAGTTATATTCAGTCAGAGAATAATAAAATATAAGTACCTTGTACCTATATGCTATAGCTACATATATTAAAAATAAATTATTGATTAACATTTTCACATATTTATTTAAGTGCATACTTCTTTAAATTTAGATATCAACATAAGAGTTGCAAAATTGTATCACATAATATGTAATGTATATGTTACGGGTAATGTACACATTATCCGGCTAATGTGCACATTATCCATAGATAAAGTAAAAAAAGAAAAAAGCAAGAGAAGGAATACTGGTGTGGAAGGGAAGGGGATACAGGTGTAAAGAGGATATAGTTTTAAATTTTGATTACAATTTAAATGCAATGATAAATCATTACATTCGTGAAAACGATTTTGAGCGAAATACAACAGATAATATATGTATCGATTCAAATTTTTACATTTATTAATTATTATTCTCTACGTTCAATAAAATAATTTTCCATAAAACCCCTAAATGCAAAATGAGTCAACTAAATACCCAAATCTGACAGTACTTCGCTCAGAATCGTTTTTTGAATGTTATGATTTATCATTGCAATCAAATTGTAATTAAAATTCAACACAATCCTCTTTACTTCTTCAAAATTACTTGAGTTATCATGAAATATTGAAATCGAATTCGTCGAAATTTAAGTTTTCGTGAAAAATGTCGTTTTTCGTCATTTTTTGTCGTTTTTTTCTTTTGCATATGGTCAATTTTGAGAAATTCAAAAAATGACCTAAATAAAGTACCAACTACATCTACTTTCCAACCGGAAACATATGCTATTCGTGAAAAAAGTGGGATGACTCTAATTACATAAAACTCCAGTAGATTTACAATTATACATTTTTTAAATTCTTATTTAATATTATTTTTTATTTCCTGTGTCATAAGCTTTTGAATAATTATTTGACAATTTTTATAATATTAGTGAAAACAAACAACTTTCTTTTGTTCTAATTAATTAATGGTATTGTTATTATATTTTAATATAAAATAAATCAATACTGTATATTAATTCAGCTTAACAATCTGCAATAATTATCTATATTCGTTATTTTATCGCAAATTGTATTTTACCTACCCATTTAAAGATTGATAATGTATAAACTATCCAAGTAATATACAAAATAAATTATTTGTAAATCATATTTTTACTTTATCCCATATGTATGGGTAATGTGTACAATGTACAGTACATTAACCATAACACATATAATGTCAACATCCGATAAAATATTTAAGTCTCTAAAAGTCTAAATTTAATATTTTCTGAGTTATTATAGAAAAAAAACAGCATATTCGTTTTTAATACTCATTACCTACATAAAAGTGATTATATAATCCGAAAATTAGTTTCCTAAATACCCATATCTAACTAACAATTAATCAAAATTGTTTTTCGCATAATACGATGATTTATAATTGCATTCAAATTTTAATCAAAGTAGTAAATACAACACTATCCCCAACACACCTGTAATTCTACTAACACCAGTATTATCAGCTCTTCTTTTTATTCCGTTTTTTTAGTTTAAATAAAATATTTCAATGAAATATTCAACATTTTAAATACAAATTTGCCAATTTTATACATTATTGAGAAAATATTGAATAAGAATTCATATAAATATCACAGATTTTCCATTCACTAAAAGTTCAACTTTAAACAGCTATAAAAAAAAATTATAGTTGAGATTTTAAAATATTTTGCATCTGAGTTAAGCAATATATATTATAGTTGAGCTTCTATAAAATTTGCAGACTGAAAAATCTAAAATTTCCAATTTTATTAAATATAAGTATAAATAAGAATTTAAGAAAAATTTTAAATTCCCTATTTTCACTAAAAATTGACGTAACTGTTCTAGAATTTTATCATGAATATAAAGTACATATGTGACTATTTCTATTTCAATTAAATTTTCAAGTCTTCAAGTTCAATATTACCTGAGTTATCTTAAAACAATAAAATCGATTTCATCAACATTTCAATATTGCCGAATTTTCGTCATATTTTATAGTTTTTCTTACGGGATAAGTTCAATTTTGAGTAATTCGAAAAATAGTCTGAATAAAGTAACAACTAGATAATATTCCCTACCGGAATCATATACTGCTCCCGGTAATCGGAACATTATTTCTGGTCCAAATAGTTTTTTCAACAAAAAAAAAAAAAATAAAAAAAAAAAAAAAAAGATATGGCACATCATTATAACACCAATTCTTCGCTTCACTCTGCAGTCTGCAGAGTCTCAGAATCTAAAATTAAATTCAAATTATAAAGTTTTATTAAAAACTGATAAAATTAAAAATCAATAATTATTTTTATAAAATTTAACAAAAACCACCAGGTTTGAAACCAGATACCCGTATGGAAAATGAATAATTTATTAATATTGTTGTGTTATATTATTATAATAATTATACTTAGTGGAATAGTGGCTACTGTAGTACTGTAATACGAGTATATACTAATATGTATTTACTATTTTTTCTCGTAGTTTTTGTTATTATTTAATTTTAAACAATATTTATTATTATTAAAATATTTAAAATATAGAATTTTCGACCAATTACTTATGTCATAAGTCATAACCAATTATCAATCATTTCATTTCGGACACTGTCATTTTATAAAAGCTTTTGTACCCGCATCATTAAAATGTCGACAACGTTGTGCGTCACAGTTATTTATATATGTTTTTTTTTTTTTTTGACATTCACTGACGCGCCACATGTCAATCATAATCAATATTATGTTATATATATATTAAAACCCTGTCTATCTCCTTCAAACGACGCAGCCACCCCATTACACATTATAAATTAAATATAATATATGAATATTATCAATTATTATTATACATTTAACAAACGAAATAAAATATATTTACAATTGTTATTTAAAACTCTTCATTTAGTTATATTTTATATTTTTATATAGATATTGTCTTGCGGAAACACAAAAATGAATAAATAATATTATATTTTATATGATGCAAATTCAAGATTATTACAATATTCATATAGCATAGATTAAAAATGATAAAATTCTATAACCTTAGGTATTTTTAATATAATTTATTTTTTAAATTTTGAGCGAAGCGAAAAAATCTATTGGTTTTACAATGACGTGTGTCTTTTTTTTCTTTTTATGTATGAAGACACTTTTTCTACCCAAAATAATGCTCCGATTTCCACGAATAGCATATGTTTCCGCCCTTTCCGGATATGTTTCCCTTTTTGGATGAAGTTGGTATTTTATTTAGGTCATTTTTCTAATTTCTAAAACTGATCCTATACGAAAGTAAAAACTACCAAAAATTGATGAAAAACGGCATTTTTCACGAAAACTGAAATTTCAACGAATTCGATTTCAATGTTTTACGATAACTCAGACAATATTGAAATTAAAGACTTGAAAATATTTTTGTGTGTTCACATAGGTTTTTTTTATATGTGATAAAATTTTGGAACCATTACGTTAATTTATCTACAAAATATAGAACTTTAAATATTTCATAAAATTCTCGTCTCGTTTTTATGTATATATATAATGTTTATGTTTGATAAAATTGACAATATTATGTTTTAAAGCCTGAAAATTTTACTGAAGTATGTATACTTATACTCACATATCACATGATACTAAAATATTAAAAAAATCCCAAGTCTCAATTTTTTTTTTTTTTATAACTGTTTAAAGTTGAAATTTTTAGTATAATCGAAGATTTAAGAATCCATATAATGATTATTCTTATTTCTCAATACTTTTACAATAATGAGTACCTAATAAAAAAGACAAAAATTTTTAAAAAACTTTGAAAATTTCATTTTAACTATTGGTGTTCTTGATCATAATGTTAATATTAATATTTATAGTATCCAATAGAATAGATCATAATCACACAAGAATTGTAACATAACTAAGTTTATATATTATGTACTCTTATTTCTGCGCAGAAACCAGGAATTTTGTATTGTAGGTACTTTTTTAAGAGCTTTTGTTTATTTATCCGTCACTATATCTTTACTGGTTGATTGTTCTTTAATAACACCTACCTATTTATTTTTTTCAATCCCCTTGTCACGTGTGCAACACAATTAAACAAGCAAGAAACTGTATAAGGCTAAATATATTTTTAAAACGTAATATGTATGCCATACAGTATATACACATCATTATATAAAGTTGCTCATTCGATATAGTATATAGAAATAAATACAAATCATATTTTATTATTTTTACTAAACAGTAAACAATAGGTACCTATTTAATTTTTTAATATTCCACGTAGGTACGAAATTCGTCAGATATAGTTTAATAATTCACAAAAATATAATGCAATATGTAAAAATAAACATGAAAATATCGCGTTGTCAATATAATATTATAATTATTATAACAATAACAAACTTGGTTATATCGCTTAAATCCTAAAATACAAAAATATAAAATAAATTTATTTCGCTCTCTGCGAATAATTGAATAAAATATGAATTAAACCGTGTGGCCGATGACGTCAGCAGTAGGGCATAGGCGTTTAACTCCCAACGCACATCTACCCCGCGTGCACAGTCGTCGGCCCTTCGACGACTGCACCTACTACGACGCGTACATTATTTTATACCGAAAACGCGCGCTTCGTTTCCCCAATCCCTTTTCCCATCACGAGTATTGCGCTCGTCGAACCACCGGCGGTCGATATATTATATTATATTATATTATTACGGACACAACGCGTGATGACTATATAATATTATTGTTCATCGTCCTTCCGCACTTTCCTTCGTATAATTGTATTGTACCTGTTTTAATATCCACCCCGGACACGTAGTTATACGTATATATAATAATAATAATAATAATAATAATAATAATAATAATAAAATATCCTTAACCCCAATCGCTCTCGATTAAAATACACTGCACCTGATGCTTCTGTAAATTAGGGACTGGGCGTACGTGGTCAGCAATATGTCATAATAGTATATTGTAATAATGCTTTAATATACGTTAAACTTATGAACAACTAACGAATTATAATAACGTAATATTTTTCCAGCTCGATTAAATTCGTTCTATACGACGACCTCGGTCGCGGTTTTACGTATACCTCCTACGTAATAATAATATAATATATTATTGACACGGTTCCAACCGCGACATTAGAAAACATAATATTATAACAATATTACAATAATATCATAATGCATATTGTTATAATACGAGTATAATATAATATGCATGCGTATTATAACATGTACATTCAACGGATTATCGCATTTAACACCCGCATATGTGGGTGACGAGTAGGTTATTCACATAGGTATTATATATATTGTATAATATAGCAGACCAATATTTATACCCAAACAGGGTGAAGTAAATTTAAGGTTAATAAAAGTCAGAAAAGTTAAATTTTCCAACCAACCTTGCCGACGTTTTCGAAGCCGCTGCCCGCTCTTTTAGCCACGAGATGTGCCGCGGCCTCCGTTACGTGACCATTACCACCGTTCGCGTCCGGGGCGTGCAACTTGACGGCGAAAGTATTAGTGTACAATTGCCTGGCGTCCACAACACAGGGTTGAAGCACAGATGCCGACAACAGGATCACGACACCGCACCACCATGGCATCATGACCGAGGTCAACCGCGAATCTACGCCGGGTGTTATCGCGATACGATCGACGGCGGTCATGATCGTTTTCCGCTAAACAATCAGCAGCTGCGTCTCTGAAACAATAATAATAATTCATATAATATAATATGCTTTTTATATTACTTAATTGTGTTCTAATTAATTGTCTCGCACGGCAGTGTCGGAGAGCCGCGAACTAATCAAATTAAAAACTTGCAAGTTTTGATTAAACGTAAGCAATATGATATAGACGCGCGCGCGATTGAACCGAATATAATAATATTATTGCCGTCGACATTTTATAACGGCCATACAACACGACAAGATGTTTCGGCAATGAAAAAACGGCCAACACGAGTTCACGCAAAATATAAATATATCATTAGGTATAGGTACCTGGCCATAAATGTATAATATATATTTTTTAAATAATAATTATTATAATAATGTGTTTCACCTGCAGCCGTGCGATATTATTTTGCGTACGACACGCGGGCGAATTCAATTCCACCACGGCAAGCGCACAACGCACACTGAAAGTCTGAAACCGCGTTCGGCCAGAAACTTTGTAGTTTCACGTTAAAACATATTATTATAATGTATATGCGTGTTATACGACCACCCCGCCGAGATGGCGCTCTGTCGACGCGGCGACGCTGTAAGCCAAGCTCGATTGTCTACGGTGCGGGCGGTCAGTTTTTTTTTAATCGTGTATTCGTGTATAATGTCGAAGGGAAGAAAGGGGCGCCGGCGCTGTGTGCACTTGATGCGTTATGTTACTATTACAAAAGTGTTATATTGTATTATAGGAGTACGGTTGTACATTTTACTCCTTAATGTGGAGGGTTAAGGGGCAAAAGACTTAGGAACTTAATCTCCAAAATCACTGTACTAATAAATAACATTAAATTTTGTACGTCCAGATTGAAATGCCATGTAAAGGGGGCGGTGGACGGTGATACGCGCTATTAAATTTTAAAACCGTATAATATTAAATTAAAAAACAACTTTTTTTTTATTTGATGGCAACTTATGATATTTTTTTTAGCAGTTCCTACTTTCATTTTAACAAAAACTCAATTTGAAAAAAAAAATTGCGAAATTTTAAATTACCTGTGTTCAATTGAATAAAGAGAAAAATTTATTATATATCTATTGTTTTACAATGATGTCTTTTTTTTTATACGTGTATAGACACTTCTTTAACCAAAATAATGCTTCGCTTTGCACGAATAGCATATATTTGTTTCCAATTGAGAAATGTATGTGTTGGTACTTAAATTAAATCATTTTTCGAATTTTCCAAAATTAGGTTTTTAAGGTAAGATAAACTGCAAAAAAATAATAAAAATACAGTATTTTTTCACAAAAACTGAAATTTTGACAAAATCGATTTTCATATTTCACGATAACTCGGGCAATATTGAACCTAGACTTGAAAATTTTATTGAGTTTTTACATAGGTACCTACTATACACGGGAAAATATTTTGGAATAGTTACGTTATTTATTCAAGAAACTATAGAACTTTGAATATTTCTAAAATTCTCGCTTTTAACTGTATTATGTTTGATAAAATTGGCAATCTTGAGTTTTAACATCTGAAAATTTTATGGAAACATATTCACATATTAATTATTATTTAACATGTTACCAAATATTTAGAAAAATCCCAAATCATTTTATATTTAATCATTCATATTTATTAATTTTTTTTTATATATAGTTGATTAAAGTTTATATCTTTAGTATAATTGAAAATCAAAATCCATATAGGTATTCTTCTTAGTATTTCTCAATACATTTACAATAATGATAAATAAAAGACAAAAACTTTTGAAAAATATTTTCCTTGAAGCTCAAATGGATACATATTATTTAACTTAGTTCCAAATATTTTTTTGTTGTTGTAATTGCAAGGCCGTAATTGAGAAAACAAAATATACAAAAGATGGGCTAATACTGGTATGGGTATATAGGTATAATATACCTGTATGCGTGGAGAGTCGTGTTTTTAAATTAAAATTTGAGTGCAATCATAAATTATAACATTCAAAGAAACAATTTTAAGCGAAGTTCAGATAGAAAATATAGAGGTCTTGATTATAAAATATTACTAAAATTTAAATTTTAAACTGGTATAATAAAATAGAGACCATCAATTTACACAATATTTTTGAAATATGTTAAGTAATATGTGAATACACTTCAATAAATTTTTCAGACCTTTAAAGCCAAAATTACAATTACCAATTATATTTTTACGAAAATTACCAATTATAAATTTTATATATTATATTTTAGAATATTTTTAGAGATTTTTTAACTATCCATTTATATAATATAGCATTGTATTTTTATTGTTCTTATTTTTATTTATTATTAATATACTATTATAACTAAAACCTGAATAGTGATCACAAGTCATAAATTATAATATGAGTAAATCATGTTTTAAAAATGTTTAATATTAATAAAAAATAATTGTTTTAATAAATCAAAACAGTTAATATTAAACTTAATTTATTGTTAATGGCAAAAATATTCAATACATTATTTAAATGTAATACATTGCAAAAAGAAAAAAAAATATGCAAAAATTATATAATATTATATTTGTTCATCAATAACTCCGTCCAAATAATGTAAATGACTTAGCAAAATGATTACAATCGGGATGAATACATTTCGTGTCAGATTTTAATTCATCATCTCCTGTGGGCTGTTCCAGTGGAACACATAAAGATTTAGCTCCCATTACTGATGTTCCAAATTCTGCAGTTTTATCGTCACTATAAATTAATCATTAAGATAATAGAATAATTAAAAAATAAATAAAACAAATTTATAAATATTCTTATTATTAATATTTAGAATTGGAATTTACCTAGCAGTGTCACGTTTAATATTATCTTCACAAGCAGGATATCCACAAAATGGAATTAATAATAAACGTTTGTTTTCCAAGTGATTAATAGACTCTAACCAATTATAACTTATAACAATGTTTTCTTTTAATTCTTTTTCAGCTTTAGCAAGCATATCTCGTTGTATTTTATTTAATAATTCAATAATATCTTTGACAAATTTTTCATTTTCAAATGGATCAATTGAAAGAATTATCTTTTCCCCAGTATCTCGGCGAACAGCTATAATTTGATTTTTATCTAAATCTTTTGGTCCAATTTCTAATCTTAATGGCACACCCTGAAAAAACAATACCAATATATAATATTATATCAAATAACTTAATTACACTTATTTTTCTACCTAATTTAACCTAACTTATTATATATAAAGTTAGGTCTATCTTTCTAAAGGTTATCGCATACTGAATCGGAACGCAAGGAAATATTTTGTCAGATCGGATCGGAACGAAACTGATTAGTTTGACAATATTTTAACGGATTCCGAAAGTGAGTGCTTGTACATAGTTACAATTTATGTGCATTGATATCTTTGGTTAATATCATTTAATACTTTACATATACTATGTTAATGGTATATATACTATATTTTGATTTGATTTATTTTATATACAAAAATTGTTTATATAATATAATATAAATGATAATATAATGTCCAATATAAACAGTTTATATCAAAAGTATAACTTTTTAGGTGAATAGACCACAAAACTACAACACGTTAATGAAACATAATGCTCTAATAATTGATAACATTTTTCTTAACTCATACAGAAATACTAAGAAAAAATGTTATTACCTTTTCTTATACTATAAACCCACTGTCTTTTTTTCTTTTCATACACCACTGGAACAGTGTCACAATAATGTCATCTTCATCACTACTAGTATTACTCATATTTTAATAGTTATAAAGAAATAAATATAAAGAGCGATTAATTTAAATGTCGAACATGACTAAAGAAAATAAAATGAAAATGTGCTCAGTATGGCTATAGAACAGCGTTTTTCAACCTGTGGTACGCATCCCCTGGAGGTATGTAAGAAGGTATGAGGGGGTACGTGAGCCAGATTTAAAAAATTATGTGCCAGCAAACAAGCCCAAGGAACTCATTAAAATTAAATTGTAAAGTTTATATTACTTTTATATATATATACGTACATTGTATGGCTAATTAAATTAATTAATAAATATTATTTTCAAATTTTCCATCATCGAACTCATTTCATAATATCTTATTTCTGTTGTGTGTGAATATATAATAAATTGACATTTGGGGGTACGTAAAGCAGTGGTGAAAGGTCAAGGGGTATGTAAATGAAAAAAGGTTGAGAAACGCTACTATAGAATAACGACTAGTTCTGATTCAGCATGCAGCAACCTTTATTAGCACTCTTTAAGTAATTTTTAAATATCTTTCATTACCATTGAAACATATCTTTAGTCTCACAAAAACATATCATCAAAGTTTAATTACAATTTAGATTCTGAGTAAAGCGAATGTATTGATTTTACAAAAGTGTGTCTTTTTTTTTATTTATACAATAGTATATTATTAATTTAATTATTAACTAATTTTATATATTTAAATTATTATTGAAAATACTGTGTTTTATATGCTTTTAAACATTCATATTTAATAATATAAAATTCTAAATTAAATTATCACCTTTAGTTCCCAGTGATTGAATTTCCAACCGGGTGAATAATTGTCACGTAAATCAACATCCGCTCGTATAACCTCCGACAAGTAAGATTTTTGAAAAATATTATCATCATAATCTTGAACTTTATTATCACCTTTTAAAAGGTTACATATTCTTATACAAGTTTCAGTCAAATTTTGCTTAATATTAGAAGGTGTACTCATACCAACACCACAAGGTACAATTATAATCTGTAATTGAAAAAAAAACATAATATTAAATAAGTATATATTAATTAATTTAATTGAATTTGATATTCTGTTTTATATATAATAATTAATATTTTACTATCATTACATTATTT
Source organism: Tetraneura akinire (assembly GCA_021307375.1). Classification (NCBI taxonomy): domain Eukaryota; kingdom Metazoa; phylum Arthropoda; class Insecta; order Hemiptera; family Aphididae; genus Tetraneura; species Tetraneura akinire. The sequence goes on from JAIUCT010000015.1 coordinate 767,478, forward strand.
ATTACCTGTTTAGTAGCTACACGTGGTGGTATTATTAAACCACGATCATCACCGTGAACCATCACCATTACCCCAATGGTTCTAGTTGTAATTCCATATGAAATCTGATGAACAAACAACTGTTCATGAGTCTCTGGATGTTCATACGTAATATCAAACATGCGAGAAAAATTAGTTCCTAAATAATGTGTTGTAGCGCCTTGAATTGCTTTTCCACTAACAGATATATAAGCTTCACATGTCATAGTATAAACACCACCAGCAAATTTTTCTTTTTCTGTCTTTTTTCCTTTAATCACTGGTACCGCCAGCATATTTTTATATATATACTCATAATAATCTAATAAAATAATAAATTTGTGAAATTAAATTCATTATTTCAACATAAATCAAATTGTTTAACTAACTTAATGTTTCCAAAATATCTTGTTCAGCATCTTTTTGTTCAGCATAAGCATGGTGTCCTTCCTGCCATAAAAATTCTCTGGTCCTTAAAAATGGCTGTGGATGTTTAAATTCCCACCGCTATAAAGTACAACATTTTAAAATTTTAAGCAAAGTGAAAAATATAATTGTATTTTGTATTTAAAAATTAATATTATATGAAATTATATTCAATTTCAGATACATACAAAATATTTTAAAAACTAATGAGAACAATTTTTTTAGGAGTCATAAAAAATGTTTACCTAACAAAAATACAATTTTAAAAACACGTAATAGTTCAAAAAATATTATCAACAGGGGAAAACCTGATAGAACACTTAATATTAAAAATAAACATAACTTACAACAACATTATTCCATTGATTCAACTTCAACGGCAAATCTCGGTATGACTGAATCCATTTGGCAAATGAAGGATACATTACAGTTTCACTTGTAGGTCTTATAGCAATATGCTCCATTAAATCAGTTTCACCTGATTTTGTTACCCACGCTACCTATTGAAAAATAATTAATGATTTTTAATACTGTTATATATTTATATACTTAATTATAATTAATACCTCAGGAGCAAAATCTGCAATATGATTTTTCTCTTTTTCCAATACTGCCTTTGATACGAATATTGGAAAATAACAATTACTCACATTTAGAGGATAATTTTTAATACGAGAGTCAAACCACTGTTGAATTATTTCCCATATTCCATAAGCCCATGGTCTTATAATATAACAACCGCTTATGTCATAATATTCTAACATTTCGCCTTTTGTTAAAACTTGAGAATACCATTCTCCGAAATTCTCAATTACTTTTTTTACATCAAGTCCTAATTTTGTAATTTTTTTGGTATTTTTACTACTATTATCAGTTATATTAACATCCTTCAAATTTTTTACCTAAAAATTATTATATTATTAATTTACATTTAACAATACACACCTAAAATCTTCATTATACAACACAATTAATCAAAATAAATTTATAATAGTAAAGAATGTGTTATTTTATAAATACTAACTTTAATAATTGATGATGTATTGTTATCAGTTGTTTTAATATTCTTTGAATTTTTAACCTAAAATTGATATATAAGATATTAATTACATTCAACCTCATATACCTGGTAAAATATAAATTAAGTACCCAAAATTTTTCAAAATACAATCAAATAGATTAAAAATAGTAAAAAATATATTATTTAAAAAAATACTAACTTTGGAATTTGATGACCTACTGTTATTTGGCTGATAATCCTTCCCTGTAATATTTTTGTACTCATTTTTCAATGCTAATAAAATTTTAACCTGTTCTTCAATAGATTCCTATGCATAAAATAAAACAAAACCTTAATAGTAAAGCAATTTATTTAATTTATAGTTTATATAGTTTTATGATAAAAGTGCTAGAAATATTTATTTATGATACTACAGAACAAAATATGTAAAATTCAAAATCTAACAGCACTTAGGTATATCAGAAGAGAATATTAATGAAATAATGACCCATATGAATGTAATATAAATGTTAATACAATTGACTATTTTGTGTTTAGTAGTGAATGTGTTTGAGTAAGAAGTTTTACATAATATAAATTAAAATCAAATGAATAAAATATGACAGATCTAAAATATAATAATATTATAATAAATTAATTACTTTAGGAGAATTTTCTGCTTTTAGAGATCGAACTACATTGCCTTGTTCGTTTATTTTCTTTATTATATCCAATTCTTGATTATTTTTTTCCTGTTTAGAATTATCATTTGATTTTGTAT
>JAIUCT010000015.1:769712-842671 GCA_021307375.1 Tetraneura akinire
GATTTTGTATTATTTGCAGATATTTCACTTGGTTTAAAATCTAAGCCTGTTATAGATTTATATTCTGCTTTTAAGGCTAATAAAACATTAACAGCTTCTGTTACATCAGCCTGTAATTATCATAAAAATATTATATTTTATTAATCATTGGCTATATAAATTGAATGAAATATCTTATTAATATTAAAATATATCAAATTAATATATTCAGGGTTGGCAATTGGCCAGTTTTTTAATACCAATACCGGATCCATATAAAATTGGTGGTTATTTTATTTTGTCAATGGTTATTAACCATATTTTAATGTACCAATTAAATGGTAAATTAATATATTAACTATGTTTCTAGTTTAAATTTATAATTTTACTTAATTGAATAGTTTTTAAACTATAAACTATGTACAAATTATATAAATTTTCTTCTAATAAAATTTATCAAAATAGAAATTTAGGCTAATTAAAAAGGTATTTTACATTGTCGATTTAATTTTAGGCAGTTTTCTTTTAAATTTGATTGGTGGCAACCATGAATATATTTAATGGAAAATATCATAATATAAAGTACTTACTTTATTGACTTTATTAGATTTCATAATACGAATTTTAGTACCTTGTTCTGTTATTTTATTAACCAAATGTTCAATATTAACACTTCCTCCATTATCCTAAAAATAATATCAAAATAATTTATGCATGAAGAATTTAGAATGTTCTTGAAAAAAATTAATATTATAATTTAATTGAGGCTGTTTATAAAATTGTATGTTCTTCTTAATTTAAATTTTGATATATCTTTTGCTACATAATATAGCACGGGTGACCAACATGCGGCTCGTGACTTATTTTTAAAAGACTCAATTTTTTACTAATTTTTTAAAAAAATTATATTTATCAAATAAATAGAATATTAATGAAAACTAATGCATATCTACTATTATAAATATAATAATAATAAAATTATAATATATAAGTATTTTTTTTTATTATTATTTAGGTAAATGTAATTTATGAGTTTGAATTTTTTTTGTAAGGCTTTTGAAGTTTGGATTTTAATTTTTTAATTATGTCTAATTGATACATTATTTAATTTCAAATTTCTCAAAATTGTACATATCCAATATGAATAATTACAAAAAATGAAGAAAATTCGACAATACCCACAGAAACTAAAACTGGGAAAAAATAATAAAACAAATTATGTAATTCTAACTATATTTACGGTAACTCAAATTTTGAAAAATAAAATAAATATTTTATGAGAACTTAGAAAATATCGTCCTTAGAGACTTGATAATTTTATTAAGTGCTCAAATATATACTTTATATTATATACTTATGATAAAATTTTAAAACTTTTACGTTATATCTAAATTCATTTTAATAAATATGTAAAAACTTGAATTACCTATTAATCTATTAGTAATACTTATATTATCAGACTGAACTTTGCTCACAATTATTTGTTCAAATGTAATGATGTATCATTTCATTTAAATTTCAATCAAAATACAATACTATCCTTTCCACATCTGTATCCTACCTACACTGGTATCAGTATCCATTTGTTTTCTTGTTTTGAAGTATTATTATTTAATTTAAGACCCACTTTTAAAGATAATTAATTAATAACTATATTATTATGAGTTAAAATTAAAAATTACATTCAGTCTTTCAGGTTGCTCTGCTTCAGCAGTGCTCTGTAAATTCAAAATAATTATCAATTTGTTATGCAAAACCATTTGGAAGATAAAAGATAACAAAAATTTAAAAATGTGTTAAAACACCAAAGATCAAACAATATTGTTTCTACTAGTATTAAATTTAGAAAACGAGCATCAATGATCACCAATCTTTATATTTTGTAGATCACACATTAAATTAATGGCATTCAAATAAACATAAATTTATAAATATACCTTAATTTCATTGGTTTTAGTACTTTTTTTAATCGGTAATGTTTTAGTATGTCCATCAGGAATATTGAATAATATTATGGGAGTTTCTTTTCCTGTATGAATACTAGAAAAAAAATTATTTTATTAGAAATGATTTTATAATAATACTCGTAAAATTAAGAACTATTTAGTAAAACAAAAATATACCTATAAGGAATATATTGAGAATCACAGATGAAATTTCCTTTACGCTGTAATTGAATAATATTTCCTTTTTTTACGTATTGTAATTCAGAATCGCCTAGCATTTTTAATTCCCAACGATTGTTTTCTGTTAAGTATTGTTTAAAGTCTTCATCTTTTGCCAATACAGGTTTACTTATCAAATTATCAAAATATACACATATAACAGGTACTAACATAGCCAAACTCTTTTGATCAGATTCGGTACAATTTGTATATGGCAACCATGTAATTTTTAAAGTAGATTTAAAATCTGTATTCTTAAGATTTGTTGTAGCATATACTTTTTCAATTATATTTTCATTGTTTCTATGTATATATATATATAAAAAAAAAAAAACATAATTATATACATTTGACCATCAATTATTAAAATCTATAACAAAATAATTTTACAACAGTAACTAAATATTTAAGTGTCTATCGCAATAAAATACTCATGTATTCCTAACTTAAAAGAAAATCCCTCAAATCAAGATTTCATAAATTTACGATACATTCTTAAATCTAATATTCCACTCAAATGCTCTAATTCTTGGTATATAAGTATTCTCACTTTATACTATGACCTCAAAATCCCTAAAATTTCTGTTCTAGTCTCTTATTACAAAAAATTTCATAAAAACATTTATAATTATCCTAATTCACTAATAGCCAACTTTTCTATTCCTACTATCTATGACAATTAACTTTATAATCTTCAATAAAAATGGTCATAAGACCTAAATAAACTTATTAATATATATATATATAAACAATTATAAAATTTAATTATTTAAGTTAAATTATTAAAGTATTGTCAATGGACTCTCCCTTCTTTCAAGTCCTCCACATGTGTTCGTTTATTCATTATTTTATTTGTTATATAAATTTATGTATATCTTTTTTAATAATAAATATTACCTCTCAATACGATTGATTAATAAATTTCCCCAGTTTATGAATGTTGTATTACAACCAACTTTTAATAATTCTGCATCACTATAATCAATAATAATTTTAGGTGCAGCAAATACACAATTCTTTAATCCTAATGCAGGATTTTTTGGATGTTTAGGAATATTCTCCAATTTATATGGGTTATCAACATCTTCAACAATAACCTCAACCGGTGAATGAGATTCATTATCATTGGCTAACATTACAGCTGTGTGTCTTGGAGATATTCCATCAATTATTGTACGATTTAATGACCAAATTTTATCCCAATGCATAGCTGTTACTGACTTAGAAGAACCTTGAGATATTATGAATTGCTTAAGTGCATCAATATGCATTCCTCTTCGTAAAATACCACGAACTGTAGGCATACGAGGATCATCCCTAAAGAATATAGAAATTAAATAAAATAAATTCATGAATATATTCAAAATATTTAATTACAAAATTATGACTAACATATTATGAGAGATATTCTGAAAGTAATAGTTTCATTCGCATTAATTTTTATAAAATTTAGATACATTTCGTGACAAAAAAAAAAAAAAAAAAAAATTAATAATTATATAAATATTATATTTATTATTTTTCAATATAATTGCCTTTATTTTCTATACATTTACAATATGAAATATTTTTTTCAAAGTCATCAATGAAAAATTATTGAATTTATTCTCGAATCATTTTCTCACTTAATTTTTTTAATTAATTCCTTTGAAGTGACACTTTAACTTGAAAAATAACCAAAATTCTGATGGGCCTAATAACTTCAATTACATTACTTAAAAAAACAATTTTTTGATTCCAACTAATGTAAATGCATATGTGTGGTCTTGAATTATAGTGTTGTAAATATAATTATCGTATGCACAAGTACAATTTATGTGCTGTTTTAATTTTTTTAGTGTCTCCATGTACCATTATGAATTAACCTTATCCATATATTCTTGATGAATTTACTTTTTTACAATCCCAAAAAAAACAGTAACATGCATTTTCTAACCGAAGGTTGTTTTTTATTTTTATTTTCTTACTAAAGAGGGTAACAATATTTCAGTCTGATTTTCCTGTTTGGGATAATAATGACGTACATAACTTTTATCACTAGTTACAATTTTGTGAAGAAAATTATTTCCTTCTCAACAATCACTCACAAACATCTATAGTCAAAAAATAAGAAAACCTAAGTGCATGGAGTTTTATATAGTTGTATTGACATTACAATGTCTTTTTTTTTTTTAAACTCTAATTCTGTTACAATATAGTTAACCCATGCTAAATCAATATCTAATTTTATTAATAGTAATCTTTAAGGTACTCGTTGACTTTCTTTAACCAATTGTTCAACTTTCTGTTTATAAAGCTGTCAGTGACAGTTTTAAGTCACCCACTTCATAACTGGTCATTAATGGCTAGTGTACTACCTAAAATTTTTCGCAACCAACAATGTATGTTACTTATGTCTATAGTTGATTCACCATAAAAATTGTGTAATCTGTTATGAATTTCAGTTGGAGACACATTCTCATGAATTAAAAATTTACCAACTGTGCATTGTTTAAAGTGTATAGACAGATTAGAAAAAGACTACGTCATTTTAAAAGCAACAATATAACGATATAACATTAAACAAATTCAGCACTGCACTAAATTGTTCTTGAAAAGTATACAAATAATATTAAAACACCAATAAGAAATTATTTATTTATAGATTATACACATGCAGATATTACTTTTAGAACACCCTTCATATATCTCTAAATATATATACATATATATAATATTAAATGTTATAAGATAAATTGAAATAAAAATTATTTTAATTTTCATATTATATTAAATTACGCCACATTATATTATAATGTAATTTAAACTATAATATAATAATTTTAAATGTATGTGTAAGAAAATATACTTGTATACATTTTTTAAATTTATCATGTAAATTTAAGTAATTATTTCAATACCTATTTCATACAACATAACATATTTCATATAATTGATTGATATACCAAATTAATTAATAATTATATTATTGATAATATTATTAACTAGTAATTTATTGATGTTTAGTTGCACTAAATATTAAATAACTGTAATAAATATATTTTTCATATATTATTAGTTTATACTATTTAGTATTTACTAACCAATTATCAACTATGCCTTGTTCAACAAACCAAGCAAGTTTCCTCTTTGATAGAACTGTGTTGGTCATATTTAGTCTTGAATATGACCAAATGTAGGGTCTAGTGCCAAATTCAGATCCTAAATTTAATGCATCACAAAACCAATAATATTGTTGATCACGATCTATATATTCAGTTGTACGTAAACAATGAGTAACTCCCTCTAAACTGTCTACAATTGGACAAGCAAAATCGTATGTTGGATATACTCTACAAAGAAAAGAAAATTTATTAATAATATTCAAATTATACATTTTAATTTTTAAAATATCTTTGAATTTACTTATATTTATTTCCAGTTCTAGGATGCAATTCAGGTTTACAGCGATAAATTGTGGGATCACGTAAACATCCATTCACAGATTGCATATTAATTTTCGCACGAACACAACATTTCTTACCAATTTCTGTGCCCAATACCATTTCACTCCAAAGCTCTAAATTTTTTTCAATTGCTATAAATAATAAATGTATTGGATCATTAATATTTTAAAATTATACATATTTTAAAATCCACTTCATGAAAAGAAATTTCAAGAAATAGGGAAAATATATTTTTACTTTTAACCCATAACTACACGCCTCATTTATTTTTCATTAATTGCATGCACGGTGCATTTAATACACCAATAGTGTTACATAAAAAAAATGCAATTTCTACTATTTTATTTTATGATTTAAATATTTAATTATAAAAATAAAAATTATCGGTATATTATATTAACAAACTAGTACAATTTATTATACAGTCAAATAGTATGTCAAAAGTATATAATTTTTTTTTTTTATTTGTGCCTACCTATTCACTTTCTTGATCTATTATACATTTTTCACACTTTATTGAAGTTTTTACATGCTCCTTACATTGTTGTTACTACTAATAACATTGAATGACTACTAAAATGTGTTTCTAACAATATTATATATGATAAGGAAAGGTTAGATTATGAAAATACCTTTAATTAATCAATGTACTAAAATAGAACAAGACAAATAAAACTTTAGTGTACAAAACACACCAGCGCGTGTAGTTAAGGGTTAAAATTATAATCTTTTCATGAATTAGATTTATTAAATGAATACAACTATAAAAACTTACAATTATTACGATTAACCGATTCAATTTGTTTTTCACGTTCCAAACGCATTCTATCAGCATCTGTGTTATCCACATAAGCTTGTCCTTTCAATAACATATCTTTACACATGTCTAACATTTTATTAAAATAATCGGAAGTATATGTAAAAATATCAGGTTTGATTTTTAACATTTCAACATCTTCTAATATAACCTATGAATTAATTTCAATTATAAAATAATTATTTTTCTTTAATGATATTTACAAAATGTACAATAAAACTAGTGTTTTTAATATATTTTTATTTTTATAGAATTTATTTCATATACCTTCTCAAAATTCTCTTTCTCTTTAGCTGGATTTGTATCATCAAAACGCATAATAAGACGACCATTAAACAACAACTTATAGTGTTCATTTAAAAGTGCAGCTTTGGCATGTCCAATATGTAAATATCTAAAACATTTTTTTCAAAAATTAATATTTTTTTCATAATATTCCTATATTAATTTATTTAATACTTTTATAATAATTTTCATTAATATCAATTACAATTATTATAGGTATACCATAAATTGACAAAAAGAAAAGAAAAAGAAGAAATATACCTACTTATTATTATAATTATTTATTGTTAATCTACAGTAATATAATATTTACATTTATCAATTCAAATAAATAACTATTAAAATAATTTTATTACATTTTCAATGTAAATAAACTAACCCACTTGCTTCTGGAGGAAATCTCACAACTACTTTTCCCATTTCGGCTCCTGGTAATTCAATAAATTTACCTTGTTGTTTAGTTTCAGATAATTTAGAATGGTTATTTGATTTTTCATTTTTTTTCTGTTTATTAATATTTAAATCTAAATATGAAATATATAATTAATTAATAATATTTTATTTGAGAAAACACGAATAAAATTAATTTAAAAAAAAAAAAATTAAATATACATATAAAATATTTTATTTAGGTACATTTATCAAACATGCCTAGGTACAAAATACAAGTTTTGTAATAATTTAATGAAATAAAAATAAAAATAAATTTTAAGACATGCATTTAAAATTACATTAATTACATTCACTATTGAGATAGTTAAAAAACAAACCTTGTAATATAAGAAAAACAAAAATTAATTAAATTAAAAATTAATCAAATGATTGAATTAATGGAAACCCATTTTAATAAAAACTTTACAATTTAGGTATATTCATTAATGGATAATCAAAATCTCAATATTAGTAAATAAACAATTTAACGCACGAGAAATACCTAAACTCAATTATGTCATATGGACCTAATTTAATCAAAAACTTGTGACTGATATGCCACATTAATGCTATAGATTTCAATTCAGATCAAATAGCATGTACAAATATGTAAAAAATCAGACATATTAAGTATTAAAAACTCACTTGGAATTTGTACATTTGTATCTTGCTGGTTAAGACTGTTTAACTAAAATCAAATTTAAAAGCAAAATAAAATGAATATTGTTATGATTGATTTATACTTTCAAAAAACTTCAAAAATGTACCTGCTGCTCTAAACCAGACTTGTCTCTTTCGGATAAATCACTCATACTTATCGATTTATCAATGATAAATACGAAATACGAATTAAAATTCGTCAAAAAAACAAGAAAACTCGTCGTCAATCGTCAATTTAGAAGACTTGTGTGTGTAATAAAAAGAATAAAAAAATAAACTGGAAAGTAACGAGAAAAATATGAAAGTAATAATATTATCCAATATTACAACTAAAGCATATCGGTCTAATGCTGTCGTGGTTTATAAAAATTATTGAAATGTAAACATTTTGTTTTTGATAAAGAATTCAACAATTCGGCATATTTGTTAAGTTTTTTTAGGTTAATTTTTATCACTAAAAAAACAAATATTTACCCAAATATTTATCCTTAAAATTCATTTTTATTTATTTCTTTAAATTATTAATAATAAACGCTCAAATTACTATATTGTGTAAAAGAAAAAACATTTTAATTAAAGATCTATAATCAAATCGTTAAAATGTAAAATTCATCACTACGACACTAGGGTAATTCAATTGATATTCTTTCATTATCTACGACCGTGGCTCAACCTATGAGTAAAGTCTAATTTAGATAGTTAATATTAAATGTTAGTAGAGTGCAGCACTGCGCCAAACCCTAATTTTTGCTGTAAAATCGGCCACTGTATACATGGACAGTTGCCAGACCTATTATTCTAAGACCGTGATATAGATTATATACACTGGTACCGCTATACCACGGTTGTAGATAATTACAACCGTGCGCTATACCTATAGACCAGTGGTTCTTAACCGGTGTTCCGCGGAACACTGGTGCTCTGTGAACTTGGACAAAATGTTCCGACAAAATTTCAAAATTGATGAAAAAAACGTTTATTTAAATATTTCGAATAATTTAATTTTTATTTTCGTCGTTTTTAATTTTTAACCAAGTACATTATGTATATAATTTTATTAAAAAAAGGAAAAAATGTAAAGTATTGTTTTATTTCACGCCTAATGTTCCGTATAGGTAACTCTTATAGTCTTATGCATAGGCGAAACTACGGGTCAGGCCAGTCAGGCCATGGCCTGACCTAATAGTAACTGTATCTTTGTGTCTATATATAAATATAAATTATAATATAGTTATTAGGTACTATAAATATTATAATATGTTCAAGAGAATTTTTATTTAAAATTAAAATTAAAAACTTAATTTCTGCATCAAAATACGTTCTACCTTCCGTTTAAATGTGTATGTACTATGTAATGCACTTTTACTCACAGAGTACCTATAGTACATATTACTTAACATCATATAAAAATATTAAAAAAATCTATTGTCTCAATTTTTTTTATAGCTATAATTTATATAGCCATTTTAGTTTAAATGAAAATTTTGGAATCCATACAAATATTCTTCTTATTATTTCTCAATACTTTTACAATAAAAATTAATAGAAAAAACAAAAAATTTGGAAAATTTTTGAACATTTAATTGAAGAATACTGACATATATTTAAATGATTTTCCAAAATTTTTTTTTTTTTTTTTTTAGGTGTGTAAAGTTGAAATTTTTATAAAATTAATATTTAGTATTTATATGGATTCTTCCTATTATATTTCAATATTTTACTATAATGTTAATAAAATTGACGAAAATTTTTATGATATGGGCATTTTGGTGACAAGTGATTTTATGAGCATTTATATTGAACTTAGAGACTTGAAATTTTTATAGGGTGTTCACTGTTCATTTATGTACTATATGTGTACCTTATACGAGTATATGGTCCTTATATGTGTGATAAAATTTTGCGTTTTAATTATTTAATAAAAAATGTCAAAATTTTAATCAATAGCTACCTATATTATCTGACTGAACTTCGCTCAGAATCGCCTTTTCAAATGCAAAGGTTTATCATTATTGGATTCAAATTCTAATTAAAATTAAACACTATGATTTGCATACCTATATCCCTGCGGCAGGAGTATCAGCTCGTCTTTTTTATTTTTTCTAATTATTAATAAATATGTACAAAAAATGTCATTGTCTACATTTTATGACAAAAATTAAATTTTTAAGTTGTTAAAATAATTTTTTTTATATTTATTATTTGGCCTAACCTAATAAAAATGTCTAGTTTCGCCTATGGTCTTATGTAATTAGAAGTGTTCTTAACCTTTAAAGAATCACTGCTATAGACGTAAATAACATAGAATATACATGTATATATCTATAACCAAAGTGTATCAATCCCATAGACCTTATTGTTATTCAACTCTTCCTAATCTGAGCTTATACTTCTTACTTTGGGATCAATCCACCCTGTCTATGGCTATGTTTAGGATGGATTATTATTATATTATTTATGCCAACACGTACAATTTTAAAATAATAATATATTAAAAAAGATAGTTTTTAATCCATCACTGATTAGTCTACATTATTTAATTTAAAAATTAAATATTTAATAATAATTAAATATAATCATTAAGGCGGTGGGAAGTCGATATTATATTCAAGCTTTTAAATCAATAAGCAAAATAATAATTAAGACCATTCCAATTGTTCAATTTTAATTTTGAAAAAATATTTGTACTTGTGAACCTTTTTTCTATGTTATGTAGGAAATAGTTTTTTTTTTATTATTTTATATATTTTTAATATACACTGAATATACACCAAATAGACGGTTAGTGTAATTCTAACCCATATAGGTATTTCCAGTATACTATACAATCTTTGATGACGCATCTACTCACACTAATAATCATTTACGTTTCACAAAAACACACTGCATAACGAGAAAAAATTGTAATAATGCCTATACATTACTCCTTAATAAATAGCCACTTCCAATCCCCTTAATTATAGAATTATAATATTTAATACAATATAAAATCATAAATTATTTTATAATTTAGTTTGATTTAATTAATCTTATATAAACAAAAAAACATCTATCTATATTAATTATATTTATATGTATAGCAAAATAAATATATAATGTATTTCACAGTGTACTAGAAAAAAAATACAATTTAAAATAGTTAAAAATTATTAAGTTAAAATTTGATACATTCAAATAGTACTTATAATAATCACATTCATAGAAAATGTATCATTATTTAAATTATTTTACAAATATGTTGTATACAATCAATGACAATTGTTATAAGTTGGTTTTGTTTTTTAATTTACATTGAAGCAACATTAAAGCTCGTTTTCGTTTTTCATCTATTTCAGCGGGTGTACATAATCTTGGTACAGTTTTATTTGTAGTTTGTTCATTAATACTGTAACAAATTAAATATTATATTGCAATAGAAAAATACATGGAAAAAATTGATTTTTACTTTGAAAACTTCTTGAATATATTTATATTCTGCTGTGATTTTGACTGTGTTTGTTCCATAGAAATTGAAGATGATGAATTTCTATTACATTGCACAGAATCAGTCATCAATGCTAAATAAAACAAAATCAATTTGATTGTTAAAATTTATAAAACTATAAAAATAAATTTCATTATTTAAATACATACTTGATTTATTTCCTAATGTGGAATTATTTGTGGTTTGTGGTTGTTTTATTGGTTGTGTTAATATAGTGGTTTTACTAGATGAAATTTTCTCCTCAATTTCAGTTAAATTAATAGCAGAAAACAAGTAGTCATCATTATCAGACAGGTATTCATTTTTCATAGCAAGTGAAGAAATATTATTATTTGTTACTAAATTACAATGAGGAGGTAAATCTTCATTTTTCCTACATGTGTGTTCTTTTAATGGATTTATTCCAACCATGGATAATATATTTCCTTTTACATTATTACATGTATGATCCATATTTTCTATAGCTTGACTACATAATATCATTTTCTCATCATTTGAATCATCTAATAAATTACTAATATTTTTTTCAATAGAAGAATTGTCATTCTTCGATTTCATTAACTGTCTATTCTTTTTTTTAGCACCTAGAACACAAATAGATATAAAATTAAATATTTAATGTAAATAAAAATATAATAAAATTTAGTTTAATTAAATGTAAATCTAATTTTTTAATTATTTATTAATATCCCTAATATATTTATACTTATTTAATATAAGTTTATGTTTTCACTAAGAAAAAATTAAAATTAAATAATTGTGTATAAAAACAAGGTTTGTTAATTATTTCAACATATTTTTCTTATTTATAAAATAATAATAATTAGAGCAAGGACTTTCATGCATTTGCATACTTTTTCTGGTTAACTTTATCGTATGTTTGGTAAGTACAAAATACATTTTATAACGTTTATGATGAAATACTTAAAGTTTTAGTGCATATTTTTGATTATAAAAGCATATTTTAAGCTTTTAGTGCATATTTTGATGGTTTATCGAAAATCAAGCACTTTTGTGAATATTTTTCATGAATCAAGATCAACAATTTGTTATAAATTTATAAAGACGATAGAGATAAATTTTATCTTGAAATAATAATAATGTTCAGTATTTATTATGTCTATTTTTGTATTTTTATTTAACAAATAGTAGATACGTGGTATAAAAACTATAGTATCAAGTATCTATAGTTGTGTTAATTTTAGTGTCATAGACGTAGCGTGATGAATATTTGTGGAGGGGCTATAGCCCCAACCATAAATTGAATATATATTTTAAAATGTTATTAATTTATTATACAATAAACAATATTATGTATTGTACACAGGCGCAGCATTCAGGGGGGAGCTATGGTTAGGTTAAGTCAAGCACCTCCTGTCGATTGATCACCAATAAAATTTATTTATTTATTGTAAAATAATTTTAAATTCTTAGCGAATGATGTGTGTCTTTTTTTTGGTTTTTTTTTAAGTATGAAGACACTTTTACTACCTGAAATAATACTCCGATTTACACGAATAGCATATAAGTTTCTGATTGGAACGTGGATGTAGTTGGTACTTTATATAGATAATTTTTCGAATTTCTCAAAATTGATCATAAGTGGTAGAAAAAACGACGAAAAAATGACAAAAAACAGTATTATTCACGAAAATTGAAATTTCGACGAATTTGATTTCAATATTTCACGATAACTCAGACAATTTAAAAAAGTTAGAGATTTGAAAATTTTATTGGATATTCACATAGGCAGTATATAATGTTTGATAAAATTGACAATTTTGGCCATTAAGGTCTAAAAATTTTACAGAGGTTACACTTACATATTACAGTATACATCATATCAAAATAAAATATTAGAAAAATCCCAAGTTTCATTTTTTTTTTTTTTTTAATAGCTGCTTAAAGTTGATATTTTTAGTTTAAACGAAAATCTTAGAATCCATATGAATATTCTTCTAGTTATTTCTCAATACTTTAAAACCTAAAAAATTTGGATAATTTTTGAAAATTTTATTGATGTATACTGACATATATCTTTCTAAAATATTAGGAAAATCTCACGACTCAATTTTTTTATAGGTGTTTAAAGTTGAAATTTTAGTAAAATTATTTATAAATTATAATGATTGCAGCCTGATAAATGTAAAAAATGTAATCGGTAATTTTGTAACATAACACATAACTGAAAATGAAAATGAAACACGACAACGTTGAATCAGTAAATATAATAATTATAACAATGGACCGACCCTGCGGGTAGCGAATAGCTATAATATTAAATTATAAATAATTTGACTAATAATTTAAATTTATTAATAGCTGGAAATGAAGTTATAAATACTATTACGCCTATGTTTAGTGTGTAGATTAGATTAGTTTTAGAATATTCGCCACGTGTGTGTTCAAAATTCAAAAAAGATTCCAAATCAATTTAATAAAATAATGATAGTGAAAAATAATAAAATTATTTTTTTTAATGGCATATTTAACCGCATATTTTAAATTTTTTAATGCATAAGTGCATATTTGATGGTTTTTTAGTACATGAAAGTCCTTGCTCTCTAACAATAATAATACAATATCAGGTTTTTTATGTGCATTGAAGCCAAATATTCTTTTAAAAAAATTATTTAAACTTATGTATAACCAAATTTAGTTATAACTTAAGTATAGTCTACAGCCAGTTTGCATAATAAAAATAATTAAATAAAATAAAATAAAATTGTTAATAGTGATACCTAGTCTCATTAACTATTACTTAAGAATTTATAAATATAAAGATATAACTTACCAAGATAATTCAATATAGAATTAAGGTAATCATTCAATTCTTTATGAACTACATTTTCATCTTTAACATCATTATTTGGATATCTAGATGGAGAGACATCACATGTATATGGTCCAAATCTTTGATGACGATCTGAAAACAATCTGCCACTTCTTTTCTTTAGTTTCCTTGCCCTATTTCTTGTGGCTTTTTAATTAAAATCATATGTTAGTATAAGTTTATTTATTAAGAATATTTTTAATACTTGAATTTTAGGTTTAAATAATATTTTATAGGTACCATAGAGATCTTTGATGTTACCACAACCATCATCCCAACCAATCTGTATATCGTCTAAATCATAGTCACTAATATTCCTTCTATTGTATACAGGTATGAGATGTGGAAACTGAGGACTTTCCATTTCGTCTGAATCATCTTCGTTAAAGTTATTATTCTCATGTAATGCACGTCTAACTGGTGTTTTTGGACTACTCGCTGCTAATAAAAAATATAACCGATGAAATTATGATTTTATAAAATCATATGAACATATCATATATCATATGAAATATATGTTTTTCATTCATCATTAATATGTTACTACCTAAATATAAATAAGTTGTAGAGATACAAACACGGGCGATAATAAATTATACACCGTATAAAACATAATGTAATTTATAGTAGTTATATAGTGTATATAATATACCTACCATTGGACGATGAACTGGTTGCAGTTGACGTGACGTTGTCATTGTCATCGAAATTGTTTTCAGGTTTACCCGAAGATTCCATGTCCGTTGTGTATCACGTGTAAGGATCGCTAAACGTGTATAAAATACTAATACAAAAACTAATGTAAGAAATCGAGAACAACGTAAAATAAAATGAAAATGTATATTATTTAAACTTTTCGAGAACACGGGTTACAAACTGAATGACGTATACAATAATGTATAATATAATATAATATTAGTTATACTTAATGTTCATCATGGACCCGATGGACGTATATCGTAAAAAAAATAAAATGTAAGTGTAAGTGTAACGTTTATATAATCACAAGGCCTTTAAAAAAAAAAAAAAAAAAAAAACGGTTACAATAACAATTTTTAAAATGATAGCAACAGGCCGACGATATGTTTGTTTGTTTCATATGACAAATGATAATACATATTACTCTATGGTGTGTTTACATTGTGAGCAAACGCAGTCAGAATATCGTACGATGATACGATAATTATCGTTTATTGTAAGGAGTAACAGAAAAAAACGAAAAAATAAACACGATAGAAACAAAAACTGCAGAATGCAAAGTATTGAACGGCACGAGTGCGCGACGACCAAAATATGGAATGGCAAAATATATCGATGTGCCATACTGCCACCGCGGCGCTTGCGTCGTACCGCCCAGTAAGAAGTTGGCGCACGCGCACTGCCGCGGCCGCCTCTGCGATTTATGGCGCTCTCAGCGCGGGAGGATCGCGTACGAAGTACGATAATATTAAAGTTTAAAGTTTAAACCTTACCTTAGTACTTTAGCAGTCGGCAGTCAGTACTTCAGTAGTTCGCTGGGTTTTGTTAATGAGGTTTTGTGTGGATTTTCGGTGTCGTATTTGCAATAAAATTGGTTCACCGTATAAATCTTTACATATCGCCGTCTTAACCGTCTAACCATTCGAATAAATCGGAAAATAATTTCTTCCTCCCACCTTCGACGGAAACGCGTCATCTCTTGCGGAGGTAAATATTATAAATCCATAATATTTCATATCCGACTTTCGCAGGGTTTTAAACATTTTGAATTTCTGATTATAATATAATATAATACGTACATTATAAATTATAATATATTATTATGTCGTGCACATGTGTATAAACACAAATTAAAATAATGATTTATTCACCTGTGGCTACACTTTTTATTTTATTTTTTTAAAAAAAATTATAAACTACGTTCATAATTATACGTATTTTATACAAACTACAGCAAGATATTACTAAATTTTATCCCGCGTATTCTATATTTCTTTTTTTTATATATATATATATACCTAATGTGAGACGAACGAATAAATTTATTTATTCACTAGCTTTACCTATTACCTAATTTATTATAATTTAGTATTTAGATATAAATGCACTAATAATTTTACATTTCACTGCCTTCAAACAAATATAAACAAATATATAATATTATAAATAGACATAAACATAATAATAACAATACGCCGTATTGAAGTGTATAAATTGTGTGAAGACGTGAAATGGTGTATACGGTATACCTAAATAATTTTTTCCAAAATGACGAGGTCAACTTCATACTAGTTTTATAACTATATCAAATTAATATTAAGTTATTCAAATTATTTGTCGGACGTGTTAGTTCTCCTAAACATTTCTCTAATTCTACATTCATAGAACTAGTGAGTTTCAATTACCTAAGTAATAAATGTTTTATGTTTATGATAGAAAAATACGTCCTTCCGTCTAATCTTTAAATTAAAAATTAATATTAATGCAGAATATATTGTATCAAAATAAAATTATAATTTAATGATTATTATTTATTTTATTTTTTTCGTCCTTTTAACTTGACGAATGAATAATATTATAAACATAAAATATTATATTTTACCAAATTAAGATATCGTGCAATATTAATAAAAAATAAATGTTACAGAATATTTTGCCATTGTATCAAAAATTAAAATGTACTTTTCGATTCTATAGGTACTCTATGATACGTATAAAATATATATTTGATTTAACGGTTTACACTTTCTTTTAATATTTCCATGACTTTGTTTGGAAATTTTCAAGAATGAAAGTAAATTTACAAAATACGATTTTTGCATTAAAATTTTTTTTCAATTTATAAGTAAGTACCTACTATCTATATTAAAAAAAAAACGTAACGAATTGATACGAATTGATAATTGATACGAGCTTAAATAAATTACCAAAAATAATACAGGTAGGTACTTAATTAATTTTGAGAGATGGAATAGATGGAAAAGATTTCGTTTTTTGAAAATAATTAAAATAATAAATATGAAAACATATAGATATTATTATATCAACAATGAATATCTTACGATAAAATACCTATAATATGGTAATAGGAAAAATGTTAATGGATGTGTATTAATTTGATTTGTTTATTTATTTTATAAAAAGTAATATAATTTAATGTTATACGTATAATGTACCTATCTATTAAAATAATCTAAATTTTAAGTAAAAGAAATATACCTACCTATTTTAAAATATTGAAATTATTATATATATTAAACAATTAAAAAATAATACGAAAAGTTAGTTCATGAAAATATATGTTTTGAATTATTGTAAATGCACTTAATGACCAGGTATCTATAAATATTCTATATAATAACATTATATTATTTATTATATACATTATATAAATATGCAATGACATAAGTATGAGGAAAGATTGAATATATTATTATATTTTGAGATTTTGACGTGTACAATGTATAAAATGAAATTAAAAAAAAAAATGTTAAATCCATAATACAATTCGAAGTTTTTCAATTTTTTAATTAACAAATTTTGATTGTTTTTATTATTTTTTTGTCCTCGCCTTTTGTAAGTTTTAAGTAATCTTCGTCTTTTGAATAAAAATTGTATGTAGGTATGTATCTATATATTATATAATATATATCTGCTTACGATCATGGTTTTATTTCGTGAATTTATAATAATAAAACGAATATTTTTCAAATCACGGTTTATTAAGGCTATTACTTTTTATGCTTATAAACTTCTGGAAGTTAAATCCATGAAGTAAAAACCACCACTGTGAGTAACGACCAACAATAACGTATAAATGTACTCTTACAATATTATAAAAGGGCGCGGCGGCGATATATAGGTCAAGGTTGCGAGACAACCCCTACACTCTATAGTTTGTACTACTTCTCCCTTTGTGGATTTATTTAAATCGTGTATATAGATTATACGTCGTATCGAAGAACTGAGAAGTTACGATTTTACGAGATCGAAATCGATAGTATATTATAATTATTATTTTTAATCTATAAGCTTCAATATTTTTGTATCCCTTAATTTGTTCGATGTGTCAAATTCAAAGTTAAAGATTTTTAATATATTATAATAATAGTAATATATTATAAATTTTTAATGGCAAAAAGACCGTAGAATTATTACTCTGAAATGACATTTCAGCTCATTTTGATTTCTTTGTTATTATTGTTTTTATCTCGCAGATTGTAATATTGTACATATAATTTCTAGTTAATGTACTGTTTACATATTTGTTTTAGGATAAAATATTAATTATATATTATCAAAAGTAAAATGTCCTGTCCGACGATAAAAACAAAATTGTGTGGACGTGTCTTTTCAGTTTTTTTTTTTTTTTTTTATATAATATTAAGATAATTATGATGAGGTATAAAACTATAAACATTATTACAAATAATTCACGTTTTTTTTTTCTACATGCGTTTTGTGTTTATATTATCGCGTTGTATGTGTAGTATCGATCGAATAGAAAAATGATCACGTATTCTGTATTCACGTTGGAATTTTGAAAATAATATTTGTTTTTGTAGTTTTAGTAATAATTAACATATTTTTTAAATTATAAATTATTTCAAAATACAGAAAAAATTAAGTTTCATATTGTTACAGGTGTTTGGTGTTTTTTATTATTATTTTTTTCTGTATTTATTATTTACATAAAGTCTATAAACTATAATATGTTTTCTTATTTCTTATTATTTTCATTATTCATATTATCGTTATCATTAAAACCTGATGTTTGGCGATAGTATTGATAATGATAATCGTATAGTCGTATCTTCCATTCTTGTATATCAGTCAGTATTCAGTTTCAGTATATTGTATATATATTATATATTAGAATACAAAAAGAATAACAAAATTATTACTATATTAGTATATTTGTTGATGACGTTCCCACTTTCCAATTTTTCATTGAAGATCTGAAGACAATTAGTTAAATAAACACTTGGGCATTTTAGAAATTTACTTAAACCAAAATCTTAAGTTCATATCGATTATAGTAATTTTATTGTAATAATTTTATTTATTAATATTCCTACCCTTACTAATATTAATTAAATATTATACAGATTATTATGTTAAAATAATTATTTAAATATTACTAAATTATTGTTGTATAGAATCTACAATTAAAAATAATTAAATATGCCTGCACCAACTAAATCAAACACAGCAATGTCCCCAGATGCAGCTCAACCAGCTGTACCAAAGACTGAACTCCAGGAACTTCAATTAAAAGCTGGTGAAGTGACAGATGAAGTGAGTGTTATTTCCATTATATTATATAAATATTTACTAATTGATTTTCTATATTTTAAATACTTCTAATATGCTTACTATTTGTATTTTTTTTTATTTATATAAATTCAGTCACTTGAGAGTACAAGGAGAATGCTGGCTTTATGTGAAGAAGTAAGATTTTATTATTGTTAACTTATCTACATAAATTTACTAATAATAAAATTATTTATTTATTTTATTTTTGTGATTTCTTAAATCATTCAAAAATATAAATATGACAGTTGAATTGTAATTATTAAGTTTGATGCTCTGGAAAACTATTTTAACATTAAAAAACTTAAAGCTTATGCTTATTACCAGATTATATCAAATACATTCTATTCATTAATATATATTTTATTAAATTCGATACTTAAATAAACTTTATATTTATAGGTATGTGTATGTGTGTAAAATATAACATATATTATATTTTTGTATAATAATAAAGCTATCGGATGCTGCAATTGCTATATATGTTGGTGATCGGTCAAAATAACTTTGAAAAAAATCTCATATTAAATATATTGTTAATCAAAATACAGTATTGTTATAATGTCTTAAGTACGAAATATCTCAAATGAAACAAATTATGGAATACAAAAGGTTATAAATTGTACATACATAACAATTAATAAAATCTGTGCGCAAAAATTAAGATTAAATAATACCTATTGATTATAAAAATAAATTTGTAAATAATTATATTTAAAAAAATATATATATTTATTTGTAAATGAGTTGGTTATTTGATTTAAAAATAATTAAAATTAAATCTTAATATTAAAAACCTACGAGGGCCGAGGGATTTTTATTTGGAGATATTTTGACTAGTAACCGTTTTGCTAACTGCTATTCATACTGCATGCCGATGTTTGATTTGTGCACTATTGGCTTATATTCTGAAGTTAAAATATTTATAAGATTCATTTTTTAATTTTCAAACACATGTTAACTACCTATATAAGTTTACAGAATAATAAATAATACTTGCTAATACACATTATTACAAATTATGTATATAAATTAAATAATATTATCGACTCAATTTTGATTTTTATATATTTTTTTTTTTTAATAATTACCTAAAATATATATAATATAATATAGTAAAACTAAAATTATTTATTTAATATTTTGTAATAAATTAAAGTCAGTACTAAATCTATTTATAAAATTATGATGTAATATATTTGGCCATATACTTAAAAATTATATTACATACGAGAAATAATTTATAGAATTAATAAAAATATTTTACAATAAAAATAAACACACATTATTTAAAAAAAAATAATTTAAATACTTCTTAATATTATACACAAGAAATCTAATACACATATTTATATGTATATGTACTATGTACAATGTACTTGTGTTTACAGTTTACAATTATACATTTATAATTTACAAATTTACAATTATATTAAAAAATAATACATACTTGAATATATATTTGTGTGTGTGTGTATGTATGTGTGTATGGTATATGTGTGTATGTATATATTTATATACAAAAATTATTAGGTTACACTATCTCATACTCATTAAATGTTATTATTAATTTTTTTTTCTGTCACACGCACCATCACTACTAACCAATCACTTCTACATTATCTTCACAACTTCTACATGAATAGAGCAAGGAAGCTGGAATCAGAACATTAGTCGCACTTGATGATCAAGGAGGTGAGTTCTCGATGCAGATTTTGACTGGATACAGTTTTATTTACACACAAAAACACATATAAGTACATAAACATATTCAGACGTTCACAAATCATATTTAGTAGTTTACAAAAAGTATAGTTGCGCATTTATTTAAATTAACATGAAAATTATAAGTCATATTTATAATGAGCATTACCGGCTATGGTGAATTTGTGTATTCCACTGTTCTTTAGGGTACACAACACACATACATAATGTGAAATAGATGACTTAATAGATCCTGGAACACAGAAAAGAAAATAATTTTCATTCAAAATATTGCATTATTTATTTTTATTTTTATATGGCTTTAATAATTAGTATTCTTTTTTATAATTTAGTTAACTTTATGCTTCATTAATAATAATTAACAGAATAAGCATAACTAATCTGTATTTTATATTTATTAACAAAATACTATAATGTAATATTAATATCGTATGGATAGAATCTTAAACTTGATAGAATTTAATTTGTTAATATTAGTATTTCTATTTTGCTTTTAAAAACTATTTTTTTTTTTTAGTGTTTTTTTATCCACGATTTACATTTTGCATTTATGATAATTATTTTATTTATAGAGTGTAGATGTTGGCACAAAAACAATAGAGAATTTGCACATTCAAGGCGGTAAGATTTTTGTTGTCTAAGGTTATTTTATTTTACTTCTTCTTTACATTAAATGTTTTGATATTAATAGTAAAATTAATTAAATATTTCTTAGAGATTAATATATATTTATGTATAACTTAAATTACCTATTTTCAAATTAATATAATAAAATAATACTAAGACACTTGTGTGTGTGTATTATGTGTGAGTCTGTTCAAATATATAATTATTAATTACTTATATTTGTATATCTCCACTGTATATATTTTGTTTGAAACGATTAATGATTTTCCTCGTTTTGCATAGTATTTGACAGTAGTTTTAAATTGTGTTGTTGTTTGAAATTGTCATTTTATAATAATTTTTAATTAAAATTGATCGGATGCTAAATTTATCATTTATGTTTTATTTATTGTCTATTTAATTCAATCATCTTAGAATGAATGAAATAGATGTTATACATATTATTCCTGTAGAATTTTATATCAATTCATTTTTATACTTATTTATTAGTTTATTATATAATATACATTTAGATAGTAAAAAATCAATATAAAATATGCATCTATATTTTCATTAATATTATAATATTTTCATATTATAACGCTTTGATTAAGGTGATTATTGTTAATTTTTTTCTGTGTAGAGCCATGAAGTCGGAATGAGATCTCTTGTCATTCTGGATGAGCAAGGAGGTAAAAAAAAAAAAAAAAAAAAAAAATACGATTAAAATAAAATCGTAAACTCAAAATTTAAACAAAATATTTGTACATATAAAACAAATTTTAAATACAATAATTTAAATAATTACACTAAAAATATTCGTATTCATTTCTCTATTGGCTGTTGGTTCATTTATAAGTTTAAATAATTAAATTAAAACAATAATTGAAAGTGGGACATTTATTATAGTAGACACAGTTGGAAGTCATAGCAAATACCAGATAAATATAAATAATTATATATTTTATTTATCCATTATTGAGATTTTTAAGTTAAAATCACACCTCATAATAGTAATTTCTTCTATGCTGATTAGTGTTCCAGAAGTAGGATACCTACCATAATCAACTGAATGCTCCTAATTGATTAATATTATTTATTTAGGTATAGCTATATTATTTGCAAAGAAAGTGTATTGCACAATTAAATCTTTAATAAAAAAAAAAAAAAAAAATAAAACAACAACATAATAAAAAATTGTATTAATTTAAACTTAGTAATTAAAATACAAATGCGAATCTGAGGAAAATTTTTAAAAGTTGTATACTTTACTCATATTAAGATAATAATTATTTTCATAGTCAATACTGTCGGTAATGTTCTAAAATATGAATAAAGTATATCTATTTTGAAAAATCGACAAAAATATATTTTAAACCAAGTAGTTTAGAAAACCTTTTTTATGTGAAATTAAAATTGCGCGTTTAGTTAAGAATTTTTATATTGATCACATTAAGAAATTCACTACACACATACTATAATTTAAAAATATAAAGACTTAGACAACTAAAATTAATTAATTTTGTGATCTTTATGTGTGTGTGTGTATGTGTGTATGTATGAATGTTTGTGCAATTTTCAAAAACCACAGAACAATTGGATAGGATTGAAGAAGGGATGGACCAAATTAATGCTGATATGAAGGAAGCTGAGAAAAACTTGACAGGAATGGAAAAGTGTTGTGGAATTTGTGTTTTGCCTTGTAATAAGTATGAATACTATTTTAAGTTTAATTTCTCATTGTACTTTTTTTTTATAAAAATTAATTATCTTGTAGGTCAGCCTCATTTAAAGAAGATGAAGGAACTTGGAAAGGCAATGACGATGGGAAAATTGTTAATAATCAACCACAACGTGTAATGGATGAACGTAATGGCATGAGTTCCCAAGGTGGCTATATTGCAAAGTATGTATTTACATCATCATAAAGTATAGATAGAGTCTATTTGAATTCAAATTCTTAGTAGGTTTATAGCAAGACATATAACTTAAATCATTTTTTTTATAAAATACGTTTGTATTAATATGTCAGTTATGTGAAATAAATAATGTTTGTGAGTCACATCTCACATGTTTTTTTCATTCATTTAAACTTTAAATGATAGTGCTCATAAATAATAATGTAATGCTCATATTTATGAACAGATTGTTCATAATGTAATTATATTTAGTACAAATTACAATTTTAGATTCTGATCGAAGCGAAGAATGTATTGGTTTTGCAATGATGTGTGATTATTATTATTTTTTTTATCCTGTAAACACTTTTACTACCCAAAATAATGGTTTAACATTGCATTCAAATTTTAATTAAAATTAAACACTATGATTCGCACACCTGTATCCCGTCCCGTGTGGCAGGAGTATCAGCTCTTTTTTTCAAGTCATAATATAATATGTAAAAAAATCCTGGGAACGAAAGGGTTAAAATGTAACTCTATGATTTGCACACCTATACCCCTGCGGAACGGAATTTCAGCTCTTTTTTTAAAAAAAAAATTCAAATTTTGAACTATAATATATATATATATTATAGTTTATACTTGAAATTATGAACAAACAAAATTGGTAATAAACAAATAATATTTTAAGTTTTATTAATACCAAATATTTGATTATTGAATATTAATTATTTTATTATTATTAACTATTTTTAATTTAATAATTAATCTACCCGGTTTGTGTTTATATTAAAAGTATTCAAAAATTGTAATAATGAGGAAACATCTCAATAAATCATAAAACCATATAATAAGTAACCGACATATTTAAACTTATTATTACTTAGTACTTACCTATCAACTGTCATAAATAACAAAACAATTAATGTATCATAGTATTATTAATTATTATTTATAATAGAAAATAAGAATATTATATTTGGTGAAAATCTTATTGAATAACTTATTTACAATTTATTCATCGAATAGTTTATTCTTTATTGAAAGCTCGAAAAATTACGAATATTTTTTATTTGGCAAATAACTTACGTTATTCAACGAATAAATTTAGTTGAAAAACTGGGCCTTCTTAAAGAAATAAGATATATTATTACGTACATTGTATTACTATTGATTTTATTAAATCAAATGGTAATATGAGTACATACTAATTTAATTCTAAAACATTTTATATGTTTGCATTTTTATAGAATTACAAATGATGCCCGTGAAAATGAAATGGAGGAAAATATTGGACAAGTTACTACAATGATTGGCAATTTACGAAATATGGCATTAGACATGGGAAGTGAACTAGAAAATCAAAATAAACAGGTTTCACGAATAAACATGAAGGTACGATAAATTTAAATGGACCTACTCTCGATGTACAATGTACATACCTATATAATGATTTTAAAAATGTTATTTTTTATAAAAACTATAATCAAAATTCAAAATAGGCTTTTAAGTTTAAATCCAACGATGGGAAGAATTTTTTTTAAATATTAAAATTTATTTATATTACTGTAAACTATAAACAATTATTAGTTGATTATAAATCAAATTATTAAAATTAAATGTTTTTCTATATAATATACTATTAAATTATAGGAAAGGAATAAAATTATTATGATTTAGAATTATAGAGCATCAAAAAATTCCTGGTTATAATATTATTTTTAATTTACAGATTTTGTTGAAATCATTTTAGAAATTAAATTTTTATATTATATATTTTAATACCTATCCAATTTTATATTATTAAACATGTATCATATTTAAATAAATTATCCATAAGTTAATACTTCAATTATAAATATGTATGTATTTATATCTATCTATAAATTTAAATTAATTATTTTGGTCATGTGTTTAATATGGTTAATATTGTTTTATCTTAGGCTGGCTCCAATGAAACAAGAATCTCCGTGGCCAATCAACGGGCACATGATTTACTTAAATAGTTTTCTAATAATTGATAAAGCTAATAGCTATTGAGAAGTTACCCATTTTTAAGTTGACGATTGTTTGAATTGTAATTAAAATATTTAATTATCATGAATTATTGTTATGTATTATTATAGTTGAAAATTGTAATTATTTATATTTTACATAAATTTTTATGTTTTATTAGTTAGCTATTTTTTAGCTTTTTTTTTACTATTGTTAATGTATTATTAACAATATTTAAGAATAAGGCTGGCAGCAATTTATTTGGTTACAGATAAATATGGAGTGGTCCAAAATATTAAATATTAAATTCCTGTTAAATTTTGTTAAATATTATATATTAATATATATTATATTAATGCTATTAATGATAGATTTATTTAGCATAAATTATAACAATATAAAAATATAAAATTGATAATATAATTAAAAGTATTAAAATCCATGTAAAAATATAAATAATCAATGCATTAATAAATTACATATTGAACATAACTATTTTTTAACAGTATTTGTAAATGTACCAATGTATTGTTATTATGACAAATATCAAATCATTATTCATAGTGTGATATAAATTTAATTATAATTTATTATAATATTATTCTTATATACTATACATTATATACACACTTATCATCATTATTATTTTTTACGTTACATAATTATATTTATATCACTCAATTCTATTATATTTATATATCTTCCAATTTATTGACAGTGCACCTAAGATGATTATTATATTACATCATTATAAGTAATATTTATAGATTTATCATTATTTCATTTTTTAATTTAAATGTATTACCACTATTTCTTATACAGCAAATAAATATTTATGAATTTTTGATTGATTTTTTATTTATATTATATATTTTTTAATATTTAAGAAATAGGTAGGCAATACAAATTTGTTTATTGTTTTGTATAAATTATAAAAGTTTTTTTTATTAGTTATACTAAGGCCCAGCGCACATTGAAAGAGCAAAACTGCTCCAAGCTGCGCGGAACATTTTGTTCCAAACAGTTCGGAACAAATTCCATTCACACTGACAAAACAGAACAGAACAAGACATAATAATTTTGGATTTTTGTTATTAAACACAAGTTGTCAAGATGAGTTCTGACGAAGACGACGTCTTTGTATCGCTATGTGGCAAATTTAATTAAATAGTGAAATAAATGAAATTAAATGTAAACGTAAAATTTGGGTGTACGAGATAAATAAAAAACATAGAGAAATTAATACAATTTTTATTTTTTTGGATGAATTGTGTAAAGACGAGTTTCAAAAAAGGTTTCTGATTAGTGTGCGCGAGTTAATTACTTTACACGTGTTTTAATTATGTTCAAACAGCTCCGAGCTGATCCGAGCTGCTCGGAACAGTTTTGCTCTGTCAGTGTGCGCTGGGCCTAAGTGTCTTAGTTTATTTTTTTTCTAATAAAATTGAAAATAATTGTATAGACTAAATTAATAATTTTTTTTCATACTTATATTTTAATCTTTAATTAATAATATAATATATTGTTAATAAATTTTAATGTCTAATTATATATATATATATATATATATATATATATATATACAATTTTTTTATAATATTGAACATATTAAAATACATTACTTTTAATACAGTTATTTTTAGTCTTCACTTTAGACTTAGTAACTTGATTAAAAAAAAAATTGTTTTAACTATTTAGTTTTTTCTAATACAATTAATTATTATATTATGATTATGTGAGTGATAAATGTATTATGTAATCACTTACTTATTATATTTGGATTGCTTGTGGTTTGGTTATTAATTATTATATTACAAAAATTAAGCAATATTAAAATTAAGTTAGTTCAATCTTATGATAATATCAATATGCCTATAACAGTTTTATTATTATAGTTTATTTATTAATTATTATCAAATTATAAATTTTATTGTTATTAATATATATTTTATATTCAGAATAGAATAAAAATTAATAATTAAATTTATTTAATTGCTTTTTAATTCTTTTGTATATTATGTGTAAATGTGTTGCCTAATTCATTATTTATCAATAACATACTAATAAACAGGTTAATGATCATGGGACGATAATGTTTAGTATAATTCAAATTAGAATGCAATAATCATAATAATACACTCCTTTACTTTTATTAGATTTTGCAGTCTAATGACTGTTGACTCTTTTTTGACCAGAAACAATGGTCTGATTTTCACAAATAACATATTTTTCCAGTTGTAAAGTGGATATAGTTGGTACTTTATTTAGGTCAATTTTCGAATTTCTAAAAATTAACCCTATGCAATAGAAAAAACTACCAAAAAAGGATGAAAACCCGGTATTTTTCACAAATACTGAAATTTCGACAAATTCTATTTCATTATTTTACAATAACTCTGGCAATATTGAACTTAAGAGACTTGAAAATATTAGTTACTACCAATAGTAACTACCAATGTGTTGTTATTGGTTCTATGAACTCGGTTTGCTCACACTGTAAGGCATTAAAATACAAAAACGAAGCCAATGGATTGTGTTGCGCAAATGGTAAAGTGAAATTGATACCATTGGATCCACCACCAGAACCATTGTACTCATTGGTTTCAGGAATAGGAACAGATTCTATACACTTTTTGACACATATCCAACAATATAACAATTGCTTTCAAATGACTTCATTTGGGGCAACAAATGTAGTTCGGGAAAATTTTATGCCAACTTTCAAGGTATGTATTATAGCAGTTACTCATAATTATTTTAGCGAACAAAATTTTCTGTCACCAAAGTTAAGATGTGTCACTAATCTTCAATTTCTTAATCATTACGAAATATATCACTTAGTCATCATATTAAATGGTGATTCAGTTTCAGTGACACTTTTATTATATTTTATATTTGATAGATATTAGTTAAAATTATTATTAATATAATTTTATTTATTACACCTATAAAATTAAATACCTATTTGTATATTATTGACACGTGTTATTATTCCCATTCTTGTATGACATTTAATTTTATTGTCGAGTATTTCTGTTTAATTTTATATACCAATATTAAAATACACCAGCTGCGGGTCAAATAATGATTTTTATTATTATAAAATGAATACCAACATCTATTTTCATTTAGGCATATAATATTAATTAATATATTTTTGGAGTAAAATGATATTTTTGTATGTTGGTAGAGCGTTACCTTCCGAGATTCGGGTATAAAAAGGATTATAATGTTACTTATAAAAAACGTTCGTTCTTTATTACTACTTTCAAAATTTCATACAAACTTACAAACACATATATTTTATATATTAAATAAGGCGAAAGATCATTTAGCAAGTTGAAGCTTATTAAAAACTATTTGAGATCGACAATGAACCAAGATCGAATATCTGATTTGGCTATTTTATCAATTGAACATAAGATAGTAAATACGATAGATACTAATGAACTTTTTGAAGATTTCGCTGGACAAAAAGCACGAAAAATTACAATTTAAATATATTTATGTCTTTAATATTATTATATATTCTGTTCTTTTTTTTTTACATTTATTTTTAAATTAATTAAATATTAATTTTAATAAAATTACAAATAACTATAGCGATTATATGTTTATACAATTTTTGTTTAGTATTGTATCAAATTTAAAGTTAAAAAGAGCGCATTTTGAAGTTATGCCCCGAGCGCATAAAATCTCATATTTTATAATAGATTAAATTAAATACCAATTAAATTATATTAATTAAAATAAAGGCACATATTTTAATCTTTAGTTATATACTGTAACGTGGCCAGGGGTGACCAGTTAAATATAAGATATTCAGGGAAGGTTTTTAGGTCCTTTTGAATATAACTCGTAACTCGGGAGCAACAGGATCTTTTGGATTACAAATAAATATAACTTGGTTCAATAGTTGATTCTGGTTTATTAATAAGTATATGGTAATTATTATATAATATTTTACTTACGTGTCTATTACGCGACGAGACGGAGTTCTGATGTATTCAACTGTTAACGAAGAACTGCCGTCTCTTACATATTCGTTGGCTTTACAATAATAATATTAATTATTATATATATGATAATATTAATGAATCAGCTAATTTTAGGTGTGTTAATAATATATGTGACGATTGTTACATTACCCCCCATCTTTTTTTTTTTTCAACTTTTAAACATTTTAATTTTTCATATGATGGTGTTAGATGGTAAGGCGTTGATCGCTTTTTTTTTTTTTATACGGTTCCAAGTTGTACGGTTGGCTCGTTTTCCGTTTCCATATGAAATGCAATTCGTTAAAATAAATATTGTATTGTCGTCGCAGGACTGACAGTGATTTTTCGATTGTTACAATACGGTGCTCGAATTTGGAAAAAATTAGGAGCTCAACCTAACAATTAAAAAACTGCGTTCCAAGTGAAAAATTGTTAACACAAATTCGGGGGGGGGGGGGGGGGGCTAAGCCCCCCAAAGACAAAGCTGATATTTAAAAAAAAAACTTCAATTTACCTACAAACATATAAATTTCAAATATAATCCATGTATGTGATTGCGAATTAATGTTCTCTCAAATTTATGTGGCCCTATACATTTTATATAGGTACCTATTCTGATATTTTTACAAAACAATCATTTTGATAGTAATATCTAGATGTTACAGTAGGAAATAAAAATAATACTAATTATAAACATTATTTAATTATTATTAATAAATAAAAAAAATCATCACTATTAATAGTGATAATAATAATAATAAATATAATAATAATAATAAAATAATATTAATAATAATAATAATAATAATAATAATAATAATAATAAATATAATATTATAGAATACATATTATTATATTATTATGTGATAACTGATAATATCATATTAAGATGAAATATATAATATATAAATAAAGTATAAAAAATTTTGATTAAAAAGTATTTTAAATAGTAAAATTGACAACAATTTAAATCTACATTTTAAGAAAAATTATTACGGGTATATTTTCTACCGTCCCCCCCCCCCATTCCAGTAAAAAAAATTAGTTGGGGTGCGCAAAAAAAAAAAAGTAGAGGAGCTCCGTCCCCCTGCGCACCCCCCCCCCCCCAATTTGAGCACTGGTTATATAATATTAATATATATCTACAAAAAGAAACTTAAATTGTTAATATATTTTATACTAAATGAATTATTTTACATAACCTAACCATATTATCTATATTTTACATTTAATAATTTAAATGATAATTATATTTTTGATCCACTTTTGAATATAGAAACTTTATCATGGTTGTAAATTTTAATTACATTACATTGTAAATTTAAAAATTAAATGTACTAATATTATAAGTAAATGTAAATTAATTTAAAGATCATTATTAAATAGTTTACATATATATACTCGAGTTATTTGTGAAAAAGGAATCCTAATTATTCTAATCCTAACATGTGGCATAATTGTGTTTAATAATTTCTGAATTGTTGGAATTGGAACTATATCAATATTATCTGATGTATCATTTTCAGTATTATCATCAGTTCTGGATCGTTGGCTTGATTTTCTTGTTTTCAGTATAGGTATATTATTAACAGGTTGTATAAAATGTGGAAGTTCCAATTCATAACCAACAGTATGCCGATTTTGTTGATATTGATTAATAAATAAGTCTGTAGAATTAAGTAATTCTTCTGTTAACCCCCAAACTAAATGAGTTAAGGTTTTAGATAGTTTCTTGAAACAATCAATCAGAAGACAATTGGTATCTGCAACCTAAATATTAAAATATAGATAATATGCAATTAAATATTAATTTAAAATAAATATTATTAACTTAGTAACATATTTACAACACGAAGGTACAACCCTCAGTTAGTTGCGTGGTTTTACACTACTAATAATGGCGCGCAGGGTAAAAATTTACCCCACTGAAAATAAATAATTATAGTACCTACATTTTTTTAATTTATATATATAAACAAATACTTTTTTTCATTTACAATAAAACAATTCTATAGGGTAATATTAATATAAAATTAATATTATCCCTATAATAATATACTCGTATTAATACATAAAAAAATATATGAAATTTAAGTTTTAATATTATTATAAAATATGTTGATTGTGACTATAATTAAATAATAATCATTATTACGACCATAGAATTGTATTTATGTATTAGTGGTGTAAATTAACATATTTTATTCAACTGAAAAACAACAAATTTTTAATTGACGACTTGTTCTGAGACCAAAATAAAAGAATGACAATCATCAATTTAATTTATTATGGATAGTTGATAAGATTAATGAAGGTACCCAAAGTATTATAATCGTAGGTAAAACCGTGTGCGATAAATAATTCTATATTTAATCATTAGGGTAATTTTTTACCCCGCGCGCCTAAATGAATGTTAAATAAAACATTTATTAATATTGCTTTTGAAATTAAATCATTACAGAAAAAATAAGATTTATTAGCATTCAAAATTTGGGATCAACCATGAAATTTATAATTTCATATTTCTAATAGCAATTCTTAAATAGAAATTATGCATGTATCTAAAATACAAATATAAACTATAAAATTAACCTGAATGTCTTTAATTATCATAAAAATTAATAAAATTATGTAAAATAACGAAAAAATGATAATAATATGCAAGATTATGGTTATGAAATCTACTTTCAAATCTCTTGAAATGAATTTATATGTCAATTAAACAACTTTACAATTTAAAATAACAATTCCAAGCCTTGGTAATTATTAACATTAATTATGTTAAAAATTACAACTAAATGTCACTAAAATTACATGCATACACCACTCCTTTTTCAATCCTAATTTTTGAATAATTATAATAGTTACAGATAAGATAAATCTGTGATTTTATTCTTTATGTAAATATTTATATACTTATTCATTATAAACTTATATGGAATTTAAAATTGAATAATACTAATTTATATACAATTATATCACAAAAATATGAAAAAAGTTGATTTTGAAAAAAAATATCATATGCATATTCCTTCTGCTTTCTAACCATTGAATTATCATGTACAGTAATCAGTATATTATCATAGATATTAGATTACTTTATTTGGGAAACGTGAATAAATAACCCTGGAATTTTAAATCCGGAAAAAATAACCACGGAAATATTTTTTTATTATTTATTTTAAGTTATTGACTCTTATTTGTAAGTAGTTCATAATAATATATTAACTTTATTCTTTTAGAGTATAAAGTATACGTTTTGAGATTTCTTCCGTAGTATGAATGCTTACCTATATTATATTTAATAATTGCAATAATATAATGTTTGATCTTTGATTCCATACATACATTTAAATCGTGTAGTGTAAAATTTATCTAAGCTGTCATTATTTAGTTTAGGTACCTACTATATCTATATACATTATTACATTGTTGTCTAGTGATTGAATATATAATATATAAAACCTTATATTTTATTATCATGGTTATTTTTTCTGGGGTTATTTATTAGGGGATTTCTTTATTTGATACAATATTTCACATAAAGTTATTTTAATTATAATTAAAATATAATTTTTGATGACACAAAACATATTTTAGTAGGGCGCATATTACATGATAAACATTAGGTATATTACTATTTATATATAAATTAATTTTATTTATCTATACCTACTAATTAATAATTTGCTTAAAAAGCATACAAAAAAAATTAAATTACGGTATACTTACTTCACTAACATAAGCAGCAATGATCAATAAAAATCTAATGCCAACACATTTTCCTAATTCTTCTTCGATACTACTAGTAAATTGTATATTTATCAATTCTAAAGTTCTTAACTTTTCAAGACTTCTAATAGTATTAAAAATATCTTCTGCAATATTTTCCCATCCATCACGGCAATTCACTAATCTTAAGTTTGCTAAATTAATAAATCTTTGTAATGATACAGCAAATTCTTTGGATAAACAATCACAATCACCAATTTCTAAAACCTCTAATCTTGTTGTAATAGTATCCAAACAGGAATAAATATCTTTAGGGAAAGACTTCATGGAAGTTAATGACTAAATGGGAAAATATTTAAAATAGGTATACATTTTTTTTACATATAAACATAATATATATATATAACAGAACTTACTAAAATTTTCAAATTCGATAGTTCTTCAAATGAGGGTAATAATGTTAAACTTATTCCACTTAAACCATTTAGCCTTACCTCAGTAATATTCAATAAAAGATTTAAATAACTAAAGTTTAATGTCATTAAACAATTTGATTTTTTAGTTATAGTTGAATTGCTATAAAATAAAATAAATATAATATAATATTACTAATTATATAAATAAAAATAGAAAGAGGTTTTTAAGTATTACTTACTTTATTGAACATGCAATAAATATTTTAAGTTTGGGCAATGAATAAAGAATATTTTCAACTGTATAAGTTGGACATCTATACAATTTAATAGTTTCAAGTTGTTTTGCTTTTATTATTGCTTTACTAAAATTTAACCAAAACATACCACAGCCATCACTTTTTGAGGGAATTAACATACCCTTAGTGTTTAATGAAACAGTATTTTGTTTAATAATAGTAGCTACAAATTTATTCCAGTCAAGAACCAACTGATTTTTTAAATTGACATTTTTCCACTAAAAAAAAAAAAATAAACAAGTATAATAATAAATATTGTGTTTAATATATTAAAAAACAAGGGAAGGGATATGGTATGGAACAGATACAGGTATAAAGAGGATAGTGTTGAATTTTGATTACAATTTGAATGGAATGATAAATCATTACATTCGAAAAAAACGATTCTGAGCGAAGTTCACAGATAATATATGTACCAATTAAATTTTTTACCTTTATCAGTCTCTATGTTCAATATAAATAATTTATCATAAAACCCCTAAGTAACCTAAATACCCAAATCTGACAGTACTTCGCTCAGAATCATTTATCGAATATAATGATTAATCAATGCATTCAAATTGTAATCAAAATTTAACACTATCCTCTTCACACCTGTATCCCATCCAGACCAGTATTGCTCCACTTGCTTTTTTTTTTTATACTTTAAACAGCTATAAAAATAAAATCGTAAATATAATAATTCACAATTAATTGGAATTGAGTTAAGTAAAAGGTATTTAAGCTTCAATAAAAATTTTAAAAAAATTTGTCAATTTTATTTAACATAAATTGTAAAATAATAAGAAAAATCCATATATATACTTTAAATGTTGATTATACTGAAATTTCAACTTTAAACAAATATAAAAAAACCGAGTCTTGGGATTTTACTAATATTTTGGAAATAGATATAAATTAGTATGCTTCAATAAAATTTTCCAATTTTTTTGGGTCTTCATTTAATTTTTATTGTAAAAGTATTGAGAAATAATAAGAAAATACTTGTACTTATGTATTATAAGATTTTCGTTTAAACTAAAAATGTCAACTTTAAACAGCAATAAAAAAAAAAAAAAAAAAAATTGAGACTTGGGATTTTTCTAATATTTTGATATGATGTTAAGTAATATGTAAATATACTTCAGTAAAATTTTCAGACCTTAATGCCCAAAATTGCCAATTTTATTAAACATTATATACATAAAAACAAGAATTTTACAAAATATTCAAAGTCCTATATTCTGTAGAAAAATAAATGTAACGGTACAAAATTTTACCACATATATACAATACCTATTTGAACACCCAATAAAATTTTAAACTCTATAACTTTAAAATTACATAAGTTATCGTGAAATATTGAAATCAAATTCGTCGAAATTTCAGTTTTTGTGAAAAATACTGTTTTTTCTAACGCATAGGGTCAATTTTGAGAAATTCCCTGAGAATAATGACCTAAATAAAGTACCAACTACATTCATTTTCCAATCGGAAATATATGTTATTCGTGAAAATTTAAGCATTATTTTAGATAGTAAGCGTCTTCAGACATAAAAACAAAAAAACAAAAAAAGAAAGACACACATTGTAAAACCAAAACATTTTTTGCTTCGCTCAGAATTTAAAATTAAATATAATCTATAATATTAAAATATAACTATTTATATTTAAGGGAAAAACATAAAAAGGAAGAGCTGATACTGTTGTGAAAGGGTTACAAGTTTAAAGAGGATAGTGTTCAATTTTGATTAAAATTTGAATTTAATAATAAATCATTATATTCGAGATAATGATTTTGAGGGAAATTCTTCAGATAATTATATGTATTGAATAATATTCTTACATCCATACACTCTCTACGTTCAATCTAAATGCCCATAAAACCCGTAAATGAGTTACCTAAATACCCAAATCTGACAGTACTTCGATTAGAATCATTTTCTCGAATGTAATGATTTATCATTGCATATAAATTTTAATCAAAATTCAACACTTTAATCTTTACACCTGTAACCCTTTCACAGCAGTATTATATCTTCTATTATACTTTAAACAGATATAAAACAAATTTGTAAATGTAATATTCACAATTATTTGGAACTGAGTTAAGTACCTAATATGTATTTGACTTTCAATAAATTGTTCAATATTTTTTGTCAATTTTATTTAACATAATCTTAGTTAGAAAACCTAACCTATATGTCACTTACTAAATATTCATCCATTGCAAAGGTATTCCAAGTGGTACACACTCTGGATGCCGCTAAAAGGTCTTTTACATCCAGGTAACTAAAGATGTGTCTTATGGATTTTCTCATGTAATTAAATGATTGCATAAAATTTGTCCTTTTAACATGAAATTCCCTTGATGAATCATTAATTTCTGAATATCTGTAATTATTTGATAAGGATAGAAGAACAGTTAAGTTATAATCATATAATTAAGTTGTAATAATAATAAAGCCAATTGATTAACTAATAAGCAAAAAGCTGTTTAAACAAAAAATATTTTATTTTTTAAAAAATTTTTCCTTAAAATTAAGGAATACGTTACCGTCTTTTATTGACTGTAGTATTTGTTTGAACATCATCAGTTTGTAGTGGGAGCATTCTGGTAATGCATCAATTTGGCAATCTACAAATGTGTTTTCTACAGCAGATGAATATGATACTATAGTCGCGGCAACAAAAAGTGGCCGGTGACCCCCGAGACCCACCTGCCAAAAACCGGTGGTTAGCCGTGGGTTCTCAAACTGCACCGCGCCGCCGAGATGTTTACACAATAGGCGCAATATAATATACCATGTTAATAAATTAATTTAAAATAAACGCGCGCGTTATTAGTTTTGGAAGTATGACGAACCCCTGAGTGGAAATGGCCGCTAGAGTCGCGACGGTCACCGGCCACTTTTCGTTGCCGCGACTATAGTTAATCCTAAATTACCTTTAACTCAAAATTTAAATATATCAATTAAATATCCTAATAATAAATAAAGACAAAATCTAATGATTCTCAGACTTTTGAAGCCAAATGGCCCCTTCTTATGTTTACTTTTACTATAAGATAATAGAAGATTGAAGTATATTATATTCATTATCATTTATCATTTAGCCCATGATTGTAAAGTTTTATTTTAATAAATTATAATTAATTAATTAGATGTCATTTTATGATAAGTAGCATAGTATAAAAATATTCACATTTAAATATTAATTTAGATTACAGATACAAGTTATTTATTATTTATATGTTAGAAAATCAAATGTGTTATTAGTAACTAATGTAACAGTTCGTGTAATAGAAGTATCAAATTTAGAAATCATCCAATGGGTGAATTTTAGAAAATATTAATTTAATTTTAAGTAGTTTTATAATACTACTTATTATTAATATTGTAGCCAAAATTAAATGGGAAGGAAAATATAAAAATGGGAACGGATTTAAAGAATAAAAATTATTAATTACAATACTTGTAATATATATATATTAAGGTGGTCAATACATTGCCACAACTAATACTGTTTAACTAAATTACCTACCAATAAATGGACAATTTATATGGTTAAACCAAATCTAAAGTAATATTTAAAATATATTTACCTTTAATATTTTTTTTAGATCTTGATAATTTATCATCAAATAATTGCTCTTCATTTATTTTTTTAGACTTATCAGCAACACCAACACCAACACCAACAAAACTTTTCTCCTAAAGTAATTCAATAATTTACAAATTATATATAAAAACAAATTTTTAAAATGTTATTTTTGGATAGGTTCAGAGATCTCTTAATATCAGTAGGAAACTGCAGTTTTAAGTTTATAGAAAATGAACTAACTACGTAATATGTCCAATAAATACACGAACTTTTAAAATAAAACTATTATTAATCATAATTTGCTATGTATCAATTTTGTTTCCTTCATTTTTTCTCCATCCATAGCAATTTATCCCATCTTCGTTTCTATTGGTCGAAACATCCCTCAAGTTCTTAGAAGTTAAACTCCTCAGCTCTTTCGTTTCATGCTTTATAGTTTCTACATCATCCCAGTGATGAACTCTCATGACTATTTTACATTTTGGCAATAAAAAAAAAACAACGGAGAATATGGGGGTGGTCAAGTGTTGTGATTGAATTTCAGGCACTCTTTTCACTTTAATTTTTAGTTCGGTGTCAGAAACTTTGGGACAATTTTTGCCAACAATTTTTTGTCCTAAATTTTTCATCAAAATAGTGCGCACAGACGATTTTCTGATACTCAGCGTATCGACCAACATCTGGACAATCATTCTTAAATCAGATAGCACAAGAGACTGCACATGTTTGATGGTTTGATCATCACTAGTGGTTGAAGGATGTCCTGGCCTAGCATTGTCTTTGCAGTCTTCATGGCCCTCTTGGAATTACTTTAATTCATTTAAAACATAGGTTCCCAACCTATGGTATGCGAGCCATTGTGAGGTGGTCTATGAGTCACACTTATAAAATGTAAAAATATTTTAATGATAATTTCATTTTATTTTGATGCATAACACTAATTATTGACAATCGTGTATAGTATGTCATTTATTTATATTTATATGTGGAAAAAAATGATTCTTATTTATAAGAAAAATAAGGTATAAAATTGGTCTGAGATCTTAGAATTGTCTGTGATATATCATAAGTTCTCCTAATGGTCCGTAGTACCAAAAAGGTTGGGAACCACTGATTAAAAAAAAGCAGTTTTTTTGTAATCAATATCTAGTTGTAAGTATAAACTGTACTTAATATTTATTAAATGTATTGCGCGGTTTTACCAAGTTTCACTAGAAATTTCATAATTATTCTTTGTTCAGTTAATCCATCTATCTCCATTTCGACAAAAGAAAAAACCTCAACACTAAAACTGCACATGTGCTATTTGTGTAATAGTCTCGACAATCAGGCGATTATTGTCACATTATAAATAGTTGTAGCATTGACCCATAGACCGGTGAAGATAACTAGTTCGTGTATTTATTGGATGTACTACATATATTTATTATATGCAACTTAACAATACCCATGAATAATAATAATAATAATAATAAATTAAATTTTATATGGCTGCAAAAACTCTTGGAGAGTATTAAGGGCCAAATAAAAAAGAAGAATTCAATTTTACAAAAGCATTAATAATTATTATAATTTCTATATTTACTTTTGAACTAGCAGAATTCATTTGTTTCATTATTAGAATCTAAAATTTAAAATTTAAATTATCAAAAAATTATTAATCATTTTCAAAAATATTAATTACTTACCTTTGAAAAATATCTGGATAATATGGCTTTAATAAGAAAAAACCATGGTTTGAACAGTACCGTAAAGTCGAATAATTATGTCTATTATGTAAATGAAAAAGAAATTATAATATAATTATAACTATAATAAATTATAATTGAAATTATTATAAAAATAATTATAGCGAGCTAATCCTAACTTTTAATTAATCGTTGTAAAATTTAATTAACACTCACTTGGTTGCCAGTAGAACAACAAATGAAACTTAACATCTACCCTATGTTAATACTTTTACTTTGTTAATTTTGAAAACAGGAATAGAAATAAATTGTACAATTACTTTTAATCATGAAAAGTAAAAAATCTGACAAATTATTAATTTACGTATACGAAACGTGAACAAATTAACTGAAACTTATTTTAACAAAAACTGAAAACAGTAATTACTAATTTTAGTTTACTAACGTTACTACTTACTAACCTACTGTTTGTTTGGGACATGCGTTGAAATATTGTGGAATGTGGATGACAACGATCGTGAAGAATGGAGGGGAGTATGATAGAGTCACAGATTCACTTAATGTGGTGTTACTGGGAGTAGAAAACAAGTGTTCGTCGGTAACAGGGGGTGGTAAATCTATAGGCTCAAATGGAACCATATAGACAGAGTCATGGCTGAAATATACCAGGTTATTGCAGATATACCGTATACCCCTCTTTGACACACTTTCGTAATTTGATAATAAAATGGCAGCGTAAGGGTCGTTGTTTTCATAACCTGACTTGTGCTTTTTAATATAATACAATATTAAAATTATTGTATCAATCGTGGTTATAACTTATAAGTTATAATTACCTAGTAATTTATTATATTCTCTTCTAATTGTTATTAGTTTATTCAACGAATATTGTGTATTAAAATTCAAAATGCCTTATAAATGCGTTGTATCTTGTATGTAATACAAAATAGGTACATTAAAAATTCAAATGTATCATTACACAAGTAAAGTATAATCCTAAATATAAGTAGCCAGCTGAACGGTATTATTACGACACCTATTCAATATACAATTTGAATTTCAAATATTTTAGTTTGGATTCAAGACCTAATCTAACCTATCTTAGATGTTACATCTCACATTATAAAAATAATATCTATTGTAATTACTAATTAGTAATTAGTAATTAGTAATTTGTATTTAATTAGTGTATGATGGAATGATAGATTAACGTAGAGTAGACTTCTGAGTTCTGACTTATAATAATATATTATATTATAATTTATGGTCTATGGAAATTTGAAATTAATCCTTTCCGGCCCAGTACAAGTTATTTTAGATTCTGAGCGAAGCGAAGAATGTATTGGTTTTACAATGATGTGTGTTTTTTTTTTATTGTGTTTGAAAACACTAAATAATGCTCCGATCTTTACGAATAGGTTTTCGGTAGCAAAGTGGATGTAGTTGGTACTTTATTTAGCTCATTTTTCGATTTTCTCAAAATTAAACTTATGCGACAGAAAAACTACAAGAAAATGACAGAATTATGGCAAAACTCAAATATTGACGAAACCGATTTCTAAATTTTACGATTACTCGGAAAATATTGTACTTAAATAATTGAAAATTCTTTTAGGTATTCACATAGGTAGGTATTATATATATGTAAAAAATTTTAGAACAGTTAAGTTCATTTTTTGAGAAATTAATAAATTATAGATATTTGAATATTTCTCTAATTGAACTTCGTTCAGAATCGTTTTTCGAATATAATTATTTATGTAATGATATTAGTTCATGACACATGACATAATCGTGATTCATGAATAACCGTCATTCTCATAGACAAATACAATATATTGTCATTCCTACAGACATATTATAATTGTATATTTTTTATAATAATAAATAATTGGTATTGCAAATTTGCAATTGCATATTTCACAATGTTTTGTTCAATAATTTCATTGTAAAAACCACAAGTCACTCTGACAAGAGAAGCGCCTTCTATCCCTGACCGCTACGAATCATTAAATTTTGGCTTTGCTTTATTCGCCATAATATGGCAACACTGGACACATCCTATAACCTATATTAAGGCCTATGG
The DNA here is from genome assembly GCA_021307375.1 of Tetraneura akinire. Taxonomy (NCBI): domain Eukaryota; kingdom Metazoa; phylum Arthropoda; class Insecta; order Hemiptera; family Aphididae; genus Tetraneura; species Tetraneura akinire. The sequence continues at coordinate 811,131 of JAIUCT010000015.1, forward strand.
TTTTCTCTGGTTACGTCTTTTGCATTTATTTCGTCATGTCATGGTCTTTTCTCTTTTGTGTTTTGTGCCTTTGTGGTTTTGCCTTTAGTCCTTCTCCTTAACGTTTTTCAATTTATTACGCGTCAGTTGTATATCACGTAGGTGCGTTTTTACAAACGTGTGGTTTTAGTTTTTTACTACTTTATTTAAATGAACCTGTAATAAGTATTAAAAATGCCGAGATATACGTCTAAATGCTGTATTGTTGGATGCAAGTCGAATGGTTCGTAGTTTGTGTATTTTAAACCATTAATATCTAATAAAGTACACTCTAGAAGTCTTGAATCACGAGGTTTTTCTATGTTATGTAGGAAATAGTTTTTTATTTTATGTTTTTTTTTAATACACAAATTAAAATTAGAAAAATGTGATAACTTATAATACCTACCTATGTTATATTGGACGATCCAGATATAATATTCAAAATCGATTTCCTACATAACGTAGAAAAGAGGACTCTACGAATTTAAATATGTTTACAAAATTAAAATTGAACAATCGAAACAATGCTCTAATTTTTCTTCCGCTTTTGATGCTTTTAAATAGTTATTCAGATCAAATATAATTTCAGTAGTCCAACAATGAGTAAATGACATGTGCATGACCGTTAGTGTATTTCTAACCCGTATAATAGGTATTTCCAGTATACTATCATAGATTAAATATTTAATCTATGATAATAGATAATAGATAATAGATTAAATATTTAATCTATGATACTATGCAATAGACGACGCATCTTCCATGACACTAAATTTCAAACAGTGTCATGCAATTTACTGCCGCGACACCAGTGTCATCGTGTGAACGAGACTTAATGATCATTTACGTTTCACTTTCACGCAAACACACTGCGTAACGAGAAAAAATTATATATTTCCTATACATTACTCATTAATAAATGGCCGCTTCACGAAAATAGACTAACATTAATATAAAATATATTATAATAATGCGAATATATAGGGTACCATATTAAGCCATATTATGTAGATTATAAAAATACAAACATTGTAAATATACAGTAGTTTTTCAAAATTCAAAATAAATATTTATATTTACAATGCTAAAAATATTATACCTATATCTTTATTTTAAATATTACATTCTTAATTTAAAACTAATAACATTATTAAATTAATTGAGTGATTTTTTTTTATTCACATTATTAATCTAAATTGCTGTGTTAGATTTATCATTTCATAAATTTCCAAATCAAAAAACTGATACGGGCAGACTAAGACAGTGGTTAAAAATAATAAAGAAAAATGATAATTCATTCATTAATGAAAAAATGAGAATTTGTACAATTCATTTTGAAGATAAATTTAAAAGTGTGAGTTCCAACAGACTTTGTAAAAATGCTTATCCCACTCTACATTTGATGCCAGGTTTGTATTCAATATATTTTAATAAAAAAAAAAAAGCATGTAACATTTATGTTTTATATAGGTGTTCCAACTGAAATGCAAAAATATGAAATTCCATATGAAAATATACCAGGTAAATTTTTTATAAATACAAGTTAGGTATATTTTATATAATATTGAATCGTCTGTTAAAAGGTCAATTTTATTTGTTATTGAATTTATTTAGTTAACACACCAAACGTTGATATAATTTAGCGCTGATGTTTGGTTCATGTTTTTAACATTTTTCAACATTTTTAACTTTATTGTCTATAAAGGTATTCTAGTCTATGATTTTATTGTCATTCCATATACTTCACTACAAGCACAACATCAAGTACCTGCATTATGTAATAATGTGATATGCATGTATATATAAAACCATAAAAATAATTATATATACTTTAATTAATTGAAGACGACATAAATTGTTGATATATTATAGATTTGGCGGATGTTGGTACTGGAGATGTTCTTCGATATTCAAAAGTCGTTCCTGGATTTAGAGAAAATACCTCAATTTATATTGACCTTAAAGGGTATTCATATTACCAACATTCTGTAAGACGAAATATCAGGTTAGTTATTTACTTATGATTAAATTCTTAATTTGGGTCATATGATATTGTAACATTAATATATTTTTTTTTGTATTAAAGAAAACAATTATATAGCTCAGTAACTGATTTTTTCATTTATTTTAAAATTAATGTTTCAATGTTACAAAGTATGACCACAAGCAGAATATATATATATTTAAAGTAGACTATAATATAATATATTAGTGTTGAGTCACTTGTAGATTTTTATTTTATAATATAATTTATAATAGTAGATATTTTTATAATTGAAAATATTATCTCTAACATACCATTAGGTATATGCTGTAATTGTGCATATTAATATACATTTTTTTTTGTAAGTTAATTAATACAGCATGCCCCATGTTTTCTAAACAAATTTTTAAAATCAGTACATAACTATTTTATTATTTTCAAAATGTTATCAATTATTTTTAATTTAGATACCTTAGATGCTCTGGGAGTAATACGCATGGTTGTACTGCCTTAGCGAAGATGACTATTGAAGATGGATCACCTATAATAGTATCAAAACATAATCCACATGACCATCGACCTCAGCTTATATATGATAGTGAGGTCTCGAACAGGATTCGAGAAATGGGTACATTAGATAGTGTTCAGGCACAATTGATATATGATGCTCAACAGTAAGTTTTAAATTGGTGTTTTAAGTACAATTTAAATAATATAATATTCATGAACATTTTTAGACTTCTTGATAAAGCATTGGAAATGGGTCAACAACTAGCATCAGAGCAGACGATAGCACAGGCAAGAACTCCACCAGTTCCATTAACATTAATGGAATGGTCAGTAATTTTTGAGTCTGTTGAATGGGGCCCGATATTAGTATGCTGCAATGGAACGGCTAACAAGTTTTTTCAAGGGCCATTGGAAATTTTTGAAGAATATGGAAGAGTACAGTTTGTTGGACTTGTATTTTGTAATATGCAATTTCTCCAACAAATGAATGTACATATGCCGGCTGTGCGTACATTATGTGTTAATGGAACGTTCCAAGTTAGGCCAAATAATCCTTCAGACATTGCACAGCTATTAACCATACAAATTGTGATGAATAATGTGGTAAATTATTAATTTAATTTATAAATAAATAAATATATTGGTATATATATATATATATACAAACTATATACACTATATCCATAATAATACTATTCTTGTTTTATAATATAGGCGATTCCTATTATTCATGCTGTTCTCAAAGATCTTACTACGGCCACTTATATAAGAACTATGCAGTTTTTAAGGAATGATTTGAATTTAAATTTTTCATATAAAAATATTCAAATCATCACAGATTTTAAGCAAGAATTAAGGAATGCAATTGTGAGAGTATTTCCAGAAGCCACCAACACTGGGTGCTGGTTTCACTACATTCATGTAAGTAGTATATTCATAAACACTAAAAAAAAAAAAAGGATTTAGAAATTTAAAAACATTTAGAAATTTGTAATATACATATATTATATTGGTAATTATAATTAAATACATTTTTAGTGCATTACCCGATTTGTCAGTGATAACGGATTAACTCAATTATGCAATACCAATGAAAATGCGAGATGCATTTTGAGAATGGTAACTAAATATGTTCTTTAATATATGATATTAAATATATTCAGTTAATTTACCATAAACTATTTATGGTTTATACAGATAATTATTTTTAAAATGTAGAAACCAATTTCCAGTTCAGAGATAGGTACATCATAATATCATATAAATAACAATTTTTATAAAATTGTATTTTTCAGTTAATGGTTTTACCTCATCTTCCAGCACATGAAATTGAATACCATCATAATAGGTTCTCAATTCAGTTAGGATTCAGAGTAATTCAAGATTTTGGTATGTTTCATTTTTTTCTGAAATAAACATAATTAAACATTTAATAAATTAATTATAATTACAATTTCAAATTTAATAGTTCGTGACTGCAGATTGGGAAATGACCTACATTTTTTGATGAACTATTATGAACGGTTCTGGATGGACGTTATAGGTCCATCTAATTTTACAATACATCAATTATGGCATCAAACTAATAATTTTATAGAGTCTTACCATGCTACATTGGTAAGACTAATGGGAGAACATCCATCGCTTTATTTTTTTTATGGTGAGTTGATCAACAAGTTTAATAAACATACTAGAAATTTGTAATGATAACTATTAACTTTAATAAAGAGTTCACAAAATAAGTTAAAATTAATATTATTTTCACTTTATTTTATAAAATAATTTATATCACTAAAATTATTAAAATTTTAGAAACATTGAGAGGGATTGAAGAGAGTTCAAGAGCTGATTTTAGTAAAGCAGTCAATGGTCAACCTGTAAGATAATATTAATTTTACATTTAATTTATAAATTAAACAACAAAACACAAATGTGTTTGAGAATAAATAACTGTATTAAAAATATGTTTTATTTATCATCTATATTTTTATATTTCAATTTATTTTGTTTGAAAACAATATTCTAATAGCATTATATATATATTTTAAAATAATTTTTAATTTATTATAGGTACAGTGTGTAGAGTACAGAGATCAAAATCAACCAAGAAATAACATAGTCATTAATAATGCATGGGAGAAGTGCAAAAACGGACTACATACTCTTCAAGAGTTTATTAGAGATGTTTCGTGCACTTCTGAGGAATTATTAAGACAGGAGATTGGAGAACCTAATTTTATTCAACGTATGTTATCTACTAAATGACTATTTTCATTAAGGGGATTGAAAGCGGTATATATTTTAATCGATTTAGACTTAATTGCCTGACAACAATTTAAGTACTTCCCGTGGTTCGATTTTAAAAATTTAAAAATATTTGACTACATTAGGAAGTTTACTTTGCATCGGTCGGAGCATATTTTACATATTTTAAATATTTATTTAATTATTAATAATAGAAAATTGAGAAATTTATACAATTTTCTACCGTTTTATTTTCGTAATTAATTTGATAAATTAAAAAAAGTGCTCCGACCGATGCATAATAAACTTGTTTAAAAATAAAAATATGTATTCATTTTTAAAATCGAACCACAGGAAGTACCTAAATTTTTGTCAGGCGTATAGCTCTAATTTACGTAAATAATTTAGTTAAGAAATTTTGATTTAGAGTTTTGTTGACATGTGCATGCGCGTGCGTACTATTTACCGCCGTCGCCCGCATTGGTATTTTCGGTATACTATACAATCTTTGACGACGCATCTACTCACATTATGATCATATACGTTTCACACAAACACACTGCGTAACGAGAAAAATTGTAATATTGCCTATACACTACTCCTTAATAAATAGCCGCTTCCAATCCCCTTAATATAAAAATAAAATATAAATAATTTTTTCTTGATTTAGCTGGTCTCATACCAAATGTACAAATGCCACCATTGCCACCGCTAAGATCTTTATTACAGCCCCCCAGACCTTCTCCTGCAATAAATTTAGAAGCGAATAATTGGGTTCCTCTGGGGCATGGAGAATTAAGTAACCATGATGCTTTGGGTAAATTTAGTTTACCTAATGTAGACATTTATATATTTGCATTAAGATCTCATAATTATATATAATAAGTAGAGAATAAAGAAAAAAAATGTAAATATTTTCAGATTATAATGGTCAGAGACATGGTCTACAAAGAGGTGAACTACAATATAATGGCAACCATCGAAATGCAATGGATACTTGGTCAGAATTTACAGAAGTAGATAGCACAATTGATGCAGGTGATATTAATAAATTATATATTATTTTTTTAATATTTGGACTTGTTTTGTTGACTAAAATAAGTAATTATTGCTATAACACAAGATACCTATTTAATTAATATCAAATGTTTATTTTTATATGTATTGTGTTAGAAATTAATATTGAGTCATTCTTAAATAAATTCTAGCTCTAACTATTATTTAACTTAATAACTTAGTCATAATTTTCACTATAGGATATTTAATCTTTTTTTAATTTATTGTTGTACTGAAGTTTATTTTTTTATTACTTTTAGAAATAGAAGATCGAAATGCAATAGGTACTTGGTCAGAATTTATGCAAGTGGATAGCACAAATGATGCAGGTGATTGAAATAAATTATATATATATTTTTTTTAATATTTGGACTTTTTTTGTTGACTAAAATAAGTAATTATTGCTATAACACAAGATACCACAAGATACCTATTTAATTAATATCAAATGTTAATTTTTATATGTAATGTGTTAGTAATTAATATTGAGGCATTCATAAATAAATTCTAGCTCTAACTATTATTTAACTTAATAACTTGGTCATAATTTTCACTATATGGTATTTAATCTTTTTTTAATTTATTATTGTACTGAAGTTAATTTTTTTATTACTAGAATATATTATTAATTATATTATTATATTAATTTATTATTATAGAAGTTCAACCTGTTCAAGTACCCGAGGCTGACAAAATAGAAGTTAGTGTTAATGTTTTGGTGACCTGAGTACAGTGACTTTAATGCCATGTGACCATTAATTTTGTTCAGTATACGAATATATTACACGGCTAATACAAGAAGAACGGAATATTTGTTCATTATACTAATCATGGGTAGAATATTTAAATTACACGCAATAATTTAAAAAATGAAAATGTAATATAATATTGTTACTTTTTTAATAAATTATAAGAAAATGAATGTTTATATTACTTACTTAACTAATGGTTTTCTAGTTCTTGAAATTAGGTATGGTTTTCATACATGCATTACCTATTAATTAACAAATAATTCAGTAGCAATTAATTTATTATAAGCACTTAGAAAAATATCATAACTTTCACAAAGACGATTGATAAAACTAAATGTAATAATTTTTACTTTCAAAATTGAGATTTAATCAATAGACTCACAAGTATCATTAAACAAGTTAAGTACCACCTACTTACCTCTTGTGAATATATATATATATAAGCAAAAATAATATTCTTAAAATGTAAATTTAGTAAATATTTTACGCCACAGAAACTGCATTTTATTTCTATTAATTAGCTATTTACTAATAAAATATAAATAATACCTTTATAATGATCATATTGACCTGACATATAGACAAGATTGAAGATATTAATTATAAAATTCTCATTAAACTCATGTTTAACATGTTAAACTACTTACATAGATACAGTTAGTTATTGACAACATAATGACTAATAATAACAAAGTTCATTTATGGTATATGAGATATGACTAACATTTAGATGCAAATAAAGGAGTTTAAAAATGTACATTAGAGTTCCTAGTTCAAAATTTGGACAAATATGACTCAAAACTATTGCCATATAAGAAAGTTATTCAATAGTATTATTTTGATGTATATTTAATTTTAAGAAAATTCCTCTAATTTGAGAAATTCTCTTTTAGATACTGAGCAAAGCGAAGAATGTATTGGTTTTATATGATGTGCGATTTTTTTTTTTTTTATATATTCTGAAGACACTTTTATTACTCGAAATAATGTTCCGATTTTCACGAATAGCATATGTTTCCAATTGAAAAGTGGATGTAGTTGGTACTTTATTTAGGTCATATTTCGAATTTCTTAAAATTAAACCTACGCAGTAGAAAAAATGATAAAAAAACTGTATTTTTCATGAAAACTGAAATTTCGACAATTTCGATTTCAATCGAATTCAAATTTGAATTTGACGATAACTCGGGCAATTTTGAAGTTAGAGACTAGAAAATTTTATAGGGTATTTATTTATGTACTATATGTGTACATTATGGTTCCTATATGTGTGATAAAATTTTTCGTTTTAAATATTTCATAAAAAAAAATGTCAAAATTTTAATCAATTTTCCTTCATTAACTGATTGAACTTCGCTCAGAATCGTTTTTCGAATGCAATTTGCACACCTGTATCCCGTGCGGCAGGAGTATCGGCTCGTCTTTTTTATTTTATAATTTTTAAATATACAATAAATGTACTATACCTATACCTAATACAAATACAATAAAATATAACAAAACAACAAGTAATAACCTGCAATAATAAGGTATAGAAACCCAACTTTAACACTGCATAATATGAATTTTGACATAAAATAATTTTAAATTTTTGTATAGGTACCTATTTAGTGTATTTACTACGTAGAGCTAGAACAAACGTTTTTCTTTTTATTCATTAAATCAGAAGGTAAAGTAGGTAAATCACTAAAGCAATATATAGAAATAGAATCAGACAAACTATAATAGGTACCTATACTTGGAATAAGCTTTATATAGACAAAAATACTATAACTACTATGGATATGCAATATGCTATCTAGCAGTGGGCCAGTGGCGTATTTGACTTAGTTTTATGGGTGGGGGGGGGGGGTTGATACTAAATTTATGCGCATTATACACTACATAAGAACAATATTTTTTTTTTTTATAAATATGTTTTTACTCTTGGAATCTTGGATACATACAACATACCTACTGGTCCATTTATACTTGCATGTTGCACCTCTTAAGAAAGGCAAATAAAATAATGTAGTTACCTAACTCAAATTACAGTAAAAAAATATTTATTAAATTAAAAAATCAACATTTCTTTTTTTCATGGTGGAAAATTTATCAACAATTCGATCAATATCGATGTGTATTGATCGATGCACATGCATTAAATCCGCTTAATCTATTTTGCCCCATAGTCAGGGCCGTATTTAAGATTTTGGCGCCCGGTACAAATTAAATTGTTCACCCCCCCCCCCCATGGGCATATTCTTAAAACAGTAGAACGGCGTTCGTATATGAATGATTATTTAAATTTAAATTTAAATTTAAATTTTTTAAATTTTTTATTTTTATTTTCTAAGAAAATGTACGATTATTCATATACTACTGTTTCAAAAATAGGCGTATTTTAGGAGATATGTTGAAGTATTTGTCCCCTCCCCCGTGAAAATATAAAATATACACTTTAATATAATTAAGTACTTTTACATTTTATAAAACAGGAATAATTTAATAAAACAAAAAAAATTATGAAATTTAATATTTCATACCTATAATAATTATAATAATAATAATAATAATATTGCGGCATACGTGTGTTAAAAAGATTTTAAATTATTAAATTATTTATTTTTCTTTCCAACATAATTACCATAATTTATTCAACATTTCGTACCTCTTTAGTCTTTACTACCTTAAAACTATAGCCGCCTCTAAAATATTGCCGCCCGGTACAATTGTACCCGTTGTACCCCCCTAAATACGGCCCTGCCCATAGTTGATTTAAGCATAGATTAAATATAATAAATAAATAATAATAGATTAAATACAATTTAATATTGAGTATTATTTAATCTATGATTTAAGCCAGGTTTTTAATCTACATAAAATAAATTAAAAATGAAAATAAAAATATATTAATGTCAATGTCAATTATAATAATAATCTAAACTTTTTTAAAAATAGAAGATAGGTACTATTCAACCACCATGAACAAGAAAATATTTTAAGCAAATTTTATCTGTGATATTTTGAATAATACTATATAAGATACTTTTAAATAAGTTTAATAATTTATAAGAATTTTGATAGCAAATTATTGTATGGTTTAGGAAAAATATTTTTAAAATTGCAATAGCTGAAGCATTTAAATACTAACTATTTAATATGCTATACTATATTACTATATAATATACTTTTTATCGTGTATGATAATAATTTTTTTTTTTAATTTTCGTAATATTTTCTTAGTGTAAATTGATTTATATACACTGAGATAGATAAGAATATACTGGAGCGCGCACTCTTCTCTAAAAACGAGCCGTTACTTTTATCGTTACCCCCACTATCGAAGGGCAAAAAATTGAATTCCCATGAGATTAACATTAAATGATCATTCATTTTAGACTTGAATATTTTGAATATAAATAATCGTACCTATCGGATTGTATTAGGTATCAAAATTTTACCCTATATACTTTCAATATACCTAATATATATTTTTAAATATCGAAATAATTCAATTTTCTATGTAGTAGTAGCATAAAAATTCGTAATTTATACTTAAAAATGCACATCAATTTCCATTAATGTAGTCATTCAATAAAATAATTAAATATTTGCAATATAATAAATAAAAATCACGATGTAGATTTAGTTTAAAAAAAATTTTATTTCAATAAAAATAGCATAATCTATAGGTAGGTATAAACATTTCATAAAGTATTATTACAAGTATTATCTCTTTACTCATTATATAAAATATTTACCTATACGCTAAATAATATTAACTTTGTTCTTAAAGGTGATCTATTTTTATGTACCTCAGTACCTCACGCATGTTCTATTCTTTTTGGAATAATTCTAGTTATATCTTATATTGTTCTTAGTATGATGAAGTCATAGTCATAGTGTGCTCATTTTGTATTGATATGATATTAGAAAATCAATATGATCATGATTATATAAATAAATAATTTACAAAATCAGTTAGTAGAGGGAAATTAATTAATCCTTCAATAGCTGTTAAATGTTAATTGTTCAACATTTAGAAAATGCGTTTAAAATTATTGTTCTAAAAGAAAAACAATTAGGTACCTACATAAAAATGTAGAAAAATATATTGTAGAATGTGCAAGAAAACTATATAGGTACTACTAAAGAATCATTTATATTTTTTTTCCTGATACACATCCAATAAATGTTGACATAGCAATACCAAGTCATGAATATATTATATTATTTAGAGCAATTAGTAAATCATATATAAATATTAGAATGCGTCGTTTCCAAAAAGAACATAACATACGTGTCACGTGAGGTGCTTAAAAATAGATCATCTTTAAGAACAAAATTAACTAAGTTAATATTATTTAAAAATGTACCTATAGGTAGTATAAATATTTTATATAAAGAGATAATAATACTTTATTAAATGTTTATATACATTATGCTATTTTTATTGAAATAATTTTTTTTTTTAAACTAAATTTACATTGTGATTTTTATTTATTATATTGCAATGACTACATTAATAGAAATTGATGTGTATTTTCAAGTATTAATTACGAATTTTTATGCTACAACTACATAGAAAATTGAATTATTTCGATATTTAAAAATATATACCTATATTGAAAGTACACATATAGGGTAAAATTTTGATACCTAATACCTAATACAATCCGATACGATTATTATTTATATTCAAAATATTATACAAACAAAAACATATAACTTGGGCAATGGGGGGGGGGGGGAAATCGTCCCCATCGTCCCCCTCAAATACGCCACTGCTATCTCTAGTGAGTAGTAATGTAGTACTAAATTTAGCTAGAGGTCAAAACGACGAAAATCGGCATTTTTCACGAAACTGAATTTTCGACGAATTGGGTTTCAATATTTCACGATAACTCGATTTTTATAATATTTTGTAACTACGTGAAGCAATATGAAAGTTAGTTTAGGACTTTAGGTTTTATGCTTCCATAAAATACTCAAATTCTTAAAATGTATTGTTTTATAGTTTTTGAGCGAAGCGAAAAAATCTATTGGTTTTTCCATAATTGTGTCTTTTTTTTATACCTATAATCTGAAGACACTTTTAATACTCAAAATAATGAAATATTATATATACGTATATTATTAACAAATAGCATATATTTCCGCTTGAAAAGTGGATGTAGTTGGCACATTATTTAGGTCATTTTTCGAATTTCTCAAAATTGACTATTGACACTATTGATGAAATACAAACAAAAAATGATGAAAAAACGATATTTATTACGAAGACTAAAATTTCGAAGAATTCAGTAGGCATTAACTAGAATTTTTAAAATTATATTGACAATTTTGTGATTCAAAAATTCATAATTTAATTTTAATACTATCACATGATAAAATGTAAATAATGACGTCCATATTATTCTGGGAGCGCAGATGTTCATAATGGGTTATAGTATATGGCCCGCACTTAATTCCTCTCCAAGTTTGGTTTATTAGTTAGCTGGTTGCTTGCTCAACACAATCTACAATTGTGTTCACCGACGACTACAAATACGACGACATTCCATATTACATATTGGCATATTGCATATTGAAAAGTGGGAATATGATTCCATAACAAGTACTTATTGTATAGCACGGGTTCTCAACCTGGGGGGCGCGCCCCCCTAGGGAGGCGTGACAAAATTTCAGGGGGGGCGTGAAAATGAATATTTTTTTTGTGCAAATAAATTCATTTAATATTAAAAAAACGTCATTGAAGTTGTATTCATATTAATCCAATAACCAACATTAATGTATAGTTTATAAATATTATGCATACATCAATCTTATAGTAGTGAGGGGGGGAGGCGTGAACTCATAAAATAGTTTGAAAGGGGGCATGGACCTCAATAGGTTGAGAACCCATGTTGTATAGTATCAGTTTAAATAATTATAATTGAAATCAACGGTGAACACAATTGTAGATTGTGTTGAGCAAGAAAATTGTTGAAAAATAGCTACTTAGTCATTGACAATTACGACTATCATTACATATCATAAAAACATGTTATTAGTGTATATATTCTCACTCTCACTATATTCCCTCTGGCCCTATTTGTTTGAAAATAAACGTTTTACTTTTATACATATAGAATTTTTAGCATAATAAAGATCATCTTTTTCACATTTTTTCGCTAGGTATATACTTCATACACTTATAGTAGAGTATTTCTTTATTTACTTTTCCTCCTACCACTTTTTTCTTCATTTTTGATTCTACTTTCTTTTTTATCTTGGATTTTTGTTTTTTGACCCTGCACTACAGAATAAATTCTCACAGATTTTTCATCTAAATAATGATTACCATGATCATCTTATCCATAATAAATATATCCTTCTAGATGAAGTACTCCATTTGATCCTTCCACTGTTTCAAAGATTCATAATTTTATTATATTTTGATAGTATTGAATATCAAAATATAATTAAATGTAAATAAAGAGGTCAGCATGATTTTTGGAGGGCAGATGTTCAATATGGGTTACTATATGTGGCCCGCATTTTATAACTTTCTTCTTGATTTGCTAATTAGTTAGCTGGTTGCTTGCTCAACACAATCTATAATTGTGTTCAACGACGACATACCATATCACATATTGATAAGTGGTAATATTATTAGTATATGATGCATAAAATAGTACATATAACATATTGTGCAGTATCACTTTAAATAATTAGAATTATAATCATTGATGAATACAATTGTAGATTGTGTTGAGCAAGAAAATTGTTGAAAAATAGCTACTTAGCCGTTGACGATTAAGACTAACACCACATATCATAAATACATTATATTACATTAACTTTATATGTAAATATAATTATTAAAAAGGAGTAATATTTTTAGAATACAATTTCATCGGTAAACACAATTGTAGATTGTATTGAGGAAGACAATATATTTCATTACTGAAAAACAAAATGATAGATCTCAACATAATGTAGTACATAGCTATTTCTTCTGGCATACTGCATACATACTTTATGCGATCGACTTTATTACATAATTCACCCATAAAAGACATAAAACATAGAAATACAACATAGACATAGAATTGATGATCTTCTATATATTCTTTCAATGTTTAATTATCATCATCGTAATCTCATAGTCATCTACACTTACTTCTTCTTTTTCCTTTTATTCTTATTATTTTTCTTCTTATTCTTTTTCTTCTTATTCTTTTTTTTCTTTTCTTCTCCTTCATCTTCTTCTTTTTCTTTTTCTTCGTCTTCTTTTTCTATTTCTTTTATTTCCACACAGGTGTTCTTCTTAGGAACTGGAATATCATATGGTAATATAATATATAGATGATCAGTGGAGGAACCTTCTTCTAACTTACATAATTGTTCTTCACAAAGAAATGTCGTTTGATATTTTCCTTGGAAATTCCATTGGTTGACTTTTCCTTCTCCTTCTTCTTCTACTTTTTCTTCTTCTTCTTTATGTCCTATTTCTTTTATTTGCACACCGGTGCTCCTTATTGTCTTTGAAGTATAAAATGTAAATGTATTTGGAACCTCGATTGAGTCTTGATCATAATCCTGGGAGAAATCATCGTCTGATATAATATATCCATCATCATCATCACCAATAGATTTCGGTAGATTTTCTCCTCGGAAATTCCTTTGGTCGAATTGGTCCTCTTCTTCTTCTTCTTCATTTTTTTCTTCTTCTATCTAGTTATGAGGAATTATATAAAGTTGTGAACAATCAATGGGAAAATTTACGACTGGTGTTTCAACAAAAGGAGATACCTTTAGATAATTTACCCAGCACGTCAACTTGTCTAATTCTTCATTTACTTCTCTCTTTCCTTCATATTCTGTTTCTTCTACTAATTTTTTTCTTCCATATGATACTTCATCCATCGATTCTCTTTTGTCCACTCTATGGCTCTCTTTGGTGCCCTTCAGAGAGGGAAGTTCTTCCATCAATCTCTCTAGCGGATCATAGAACTTGCAAATTCTTCTTCTAAATTTTGCCCTGGTGAATATGTAGCTCCAGACTTGATTTTTGATATGCAACTACACCTATGCCCTCATATATATAGTGAAGACATTCCTTCCTCTGGAAGCTAAAGTCTTTGCGTTGAAAGCAAGCAACTCAAGTTATGATTTGTATATTTAATATGCGGACTTTAATAAATTATATTAATCCACTTTAGTTAGGTCCACCAACCTTCTAGTTGGTTGCTTATAAAAAAAAGTAAAGATATTTACAAGGATAAAATATATAAAGAAATAATAAGGAGATATATGTATCTAATATATAAATTACATACGATGTTATCCATATCATTTATATTAGTAATAGTTTTGTTATATTATGAAGAGAATCACACAAATTTAATGAAATAACGTTATTCAATGATAAAGACATCATAATTACATTTCTCAAGTGTTTTCATATTATGTTTTCACAATTATCATGCTCAACACAATCTACAATTGTGTTCATCACTGATAACAACTCTAATTTTTAAAATGATATTGTACAATATGTACTTGTACATATACTTGTAATTTCTCTTTAATAGTCAATATGCAATACATACTTGCACTTTTGATATTATTAGTATATGGGCTGGGAATGGTTCTAGTCGTAGACGTCGGTGAACACAATTGTAGATTGTGTTGAGCAAGCAACCAGCTATCTAGACCGCTAGGGCAGAGCATACTCTAACTACATATAGTTCATGATATACAAATATATAGATCACGGGTTCTCAACCTGGGGGGCGCGCCCCCCTAGGGTGGCGTGACAAAATTTCAGGGGGGGGGGGCGTGAAAATGTTGAAAAAACACGAAAAAGGAAAACGTTGCCGTTTTCTAGCCGTGCATTGCCGGTGTGTTGATCGCCGCCGGGGTCGATCAATAGATATACACCGAGCGATTATTACGATTTTATAAGATTATACAAATCATATATTTATGCTCTTTAGTATTCTAGGTATTTATAGAAGCATTGTTTCGGCGAAAAACCGACACTCGACGCGATAAGAACAAGTTTTGGTGACCAGCCCCAGCCACATAAAACATCAAACATAAAAAAATTGAAATAATGGTATAAATATTATGCATACATCAATCTTATAGTAGTGAGGGGGGAGGCGTTAAACTCATAAAATAGTTTGAAAGGGGGCGTGGACCTCAAAAGGTTGAGAACCCATGATATAGATTACATCATTTTTATAATTATTTGATCACTTCAATTTTATAATTATAGTACGAATTATGAATTTTCGAATCAAATAAAAAAAAAAAAAGATGATCTGATACTCCTGCCGCAGGGATATAGGTGTGCATATCATAGTATTTAATTATAATTATAATTTAAATGCAATGTTAAACCATTGCATTCGAAAAAACGATTCTGAGCGAAGTTCAGTCAGATAATGTAGGTATTGATTAATATATTGCCGTTTTTTCGTCATTTTTTCATCGTTTTTTCTAACGCATAGGATCAATATTGATAAATTCGAAAAATGACCTAAATAAAGTACCAAGAACATACACTTTCCTACCGGAAACATATGCTGTTCGTGAAAATCGGACCGTTATTTCGGGTAGTACAAGTGTCTTCAGTCATAAAAACAAAAAAATAAAAATATCAATTTTAAACAGCTATACAAAAAAAATGTGAGCATGGATTTTTCTAATATTTTAATATGATGATTCAGACATAGAAAGAAAAAAACGAAAAAAAAAAACGGCGGTCACCCATCCGCTGTCGATGCTTGGCTACGGTGCTCAACACCGAGATAGCGTTCGGGAATATTTCGCCAACTACACCACACGCATCTCCCATAGAGCCATGTTTTTGTGAATGCCGTTTTTTCGTCATTTTTTTTCATAATATTTTCGTTTAAACTAAAAATATCAACTTTACAACTATAAAAAAAAAATTGAGATAAATTTCGCTACGCTCAGAATCTTAAAATTAAATAAGAATGAATTATTATATACTCAAAAATCATATTCAAATATATTATTTTTTTCACTAGCCTATATGCATTATGTGATATGGAATGTCGTCGTATTTGAAGTCGTCGTTGAACACAATTGTAAATTGTGTTGAGCAAGCAACTAGCTACCTAATCTGCTATGACAGAGTGTGTAGTGCGGTTATTAGTATCCCGGTTTGAGCCTCTTTATTCTACTTTACTTTTACATAACTTGGTTACGAACATTCCTTGTGACACGATAGATTTCTCATTGAGTTGCCTTTAGTGTAAAGCAGGGGTGTCCAACCTTTTGTGATGACTGGGCCACATCATATGGGTAGAAATTGTTGTGGGCCACATACTTTTTAATAATTATTATACATACAAATTTAATGATTAAATTATATTATATAATACGCAACAATACATTTTCTATATAATTTTACAATAGCGAATAATAAGCGGAAATATTAATATTTAATTATAATTTCCTACATGAAAAAATATATTTATTAATAATAAAAAAATAAAATAAAAAATCAGAAATAAAACTAATGTGATTTTTCTCATAATATTAATATATTTTATACAATTAATTAAAATTGTCTTTTAAATTGAAGTGAGGGCCGCATCAAAATCTACCACGGGCCACATTTGGCCCGCGGGCCGCGGTTTGGACACCCCCGGTGTAAAGTGTATTTAGTGCCCCTAGTGTACTTTGGTGATGACGTCGTCATATAATATTGAAATCATGAGCATACAATGGACCAGCCATAGTTGACAAATGATGTGAAATAATATGTAAGTATACTTCAGTAAAATTATCAGACCTAAATGCCCAAAATTGCCAATTTTCTCAAATATTATATATATAAAAACGAGAATTTTACGAAATATTCAAAGTCCTATATATTGTAGAAAAATTAACATAACGGTTCCAACATTTTACCACATACGAATATATAATATAATACCTATTTGAATACTTAATAAAATTTTCAAGTCTCTGACTTCAAAATTTTCCGAGTTATCATGAAATATTGAAATCGAATTCATGGAAATTTCAGTTTTCGTGAAAAATGCCTTTTTTTCGTCATTATATTGGTAGTTTTTTCTACTGCTTTGGGTCAATGTTGAGAAATTCGAAAAATGACCTAAATAAAGTACTAACTACATCCACTTTCCATCCGGAAACATATACCTACTATTCATGAAAGTCGGAGCATTATTTCGGGTACCTAGTAAAAGTGTCTTCAGAATAATAAAAAAAAATTCGTACATCTAGTAAAACAAATACATTCGTCGCTTCGCTCAGAATGTAAAACGAGAACAAATTGTTTATTTATTTTTACAATTATTTATTATTATTTCATTTCTATAGTCTTATTAAATAATTTTTGTATTCTTATTTCTTGTAGTTTAATTAAGAAATATTTTAGGAATAAATTATAATGTAAATAAACAAGAATTTTTTCATGTATATTTTTTGTTTTAATAATTTCTTTTATAAGAGGTTTGCTCACGCGCATTTCTAGTTTTTCTCGGGCATTACTGAATTTTACCCGATTTCGGCTTTCCCCGTAACACAATTATAATATACTAATATATTTAGTATTGTTTGTTATTCTATTGATTGAATAAATATTTTTATAAATATTGTTTTATTATTAATTACTTATATTTCCTTGGATTTTTAAATTTTCTTTCCAAAATAATTTTCAATCACTATTTTAGATTTGAGCGAAGTGAAAAATGTGTTGGTTTTATAATGATGTGTCTTCTTTTATGTCTGTAAACTGTTCTTCTACTTCTAAATAATGCTCCGATTTTCATAAATAGTTTATATTTCTAGTTGGAAAACGGATGTAGGTAGGTATAGTTGGTACTAATGGTACTCACTACAATTTGGCTATTTAAGTGACTCATTTAGGCGTTTTATGGACATTTATATTTTATATTGAACGTATAGACTAGATGAATGTAAAAATTTTAATCAACATGTATATTTTCTGATGAAATTCGATCAAAATTATTATCATGAATGTAAAGATTTATTCTTACATTCAAACTTTAATCATATTTCAATAGGTACTATCGTCATTAGACCTTTCACAGAAGTAGTATTATAAATATAGTTCAGTTCATAAAAATGGAATGAAGTTAAAAGGCAATAATCTATATAAATTATGAATAGTAATATATAAGTAATTAAAACAAGTAATAGTAGGTAGTTAGTACTGTTAATATCATTAAAACGATAAATTATTCCTTGAGAGTTTCCTTTTAATTAATCTCTTATTTAAATGGTGTAAGTGAACGGTATAACTATTATCATATAGGTATTATATTTTAATAAAAATTACTGTATGTATAATAGAAATATATAATATTATATACCTATACCTACATACCATCATATGATAATACGGTTTAAATAAGTAAGAACATGTGGATTTAATAAAATTAAACTTCAGGAATTCCATTTGATCGGCGATTATACATAAACATAATAATTAATTAAAAAAGGACAATATAATATTATTTATCAATACCTATAGCTATAATGATTAAAATAATATAAGTAATAATAGTAAATTTATGTTTCCCCCAAGAAAAAAAAACATCAACATAATAAATTAACGTGTATAGGTAACACGGAAAAGCGAAAAAGATAACCGCTCGTGTCCTTTATTAAACGCATATAATAATTATTATTATTTATAACTACGGATATTATACATAATAATATATAAAGCTACAATATTATTAAAATGAACTGTGGACAATAATAATAATTATTATGTTATATTTTGATTGTTTCGCATTATATAATATTAATATTAATAATTAATTATAAATTATGATTAAATACATTTAATATATAGATATTGTATTATAAAAGCTCAATTCCTTTTCATATTACGTTGAAAGAAATACTATGTTATAATATATAATAATAATAATAATAATAATAATAATAATAATAATAATAGTTTTCATCCGTATCGCAGCAGGTTTAAAAATCAATTATTAAACTAATAATATAATTGGCGCACAGACCACAATATAACTAATAATAATAATTAATAATTAAACTATAGGTACATATAGTATATATACGTAATTATAAACTAATAATAATAATAATAATAATAATAATAATAATAATAATAATAATAATAATAATAATAATAATAATAATATAAATGTGAAAGAAAAAAATATTTAATAACAAAGCGCGTCCCCTTTTAAAATATTTATGTACAAATATATTATATTATATATTATGTATTTATGTTATACTCTTATACATAATAATAATAATAATATAATATTATTATATAAATTAAAATATTGTGTAAAATACTAAACAAATAGTGATGGTTATATCGTTGCGATATTACAATATTATACATTTTTTTTTTAAATACCTACCTATATAATATAATAATATTATAATATAATATTATGAACTATAAATAAGGACATATTGATTTAAAATCATAAGAATAATATTAATAATAATAATAATTGTATTAAGTATTTTATGAACGTAGAACACAAAAGTAATAATATAGACTGATTGAAAAATTACAATATAAAATATAATAATATATAGAAGCCTATACTTGTGATGAAATGACGTTTCCATGAATTCGGTTCTTATCAGTCTTACTCTGATTTTTATAATTGAAATGTATGCAAAAAAATTGTAAGATAGTTTTTTGAAAAAAAAAAAAATGAAAAAATAACGTGCATTTTTATTCAAAATCCCGCGTCTACACATGACACATCGATCAAATAATCAGCCAATATAAAACGAGATGGTCCATTGACATTCCCTAAAATTTTGAAAAATTCTATAACTGATCGTATACTTTGCTGACAACCGCACGCCCTTGTTTAGCTGTGTATAGGAACAAACGTATAAAAAAAAAAAAACTCCCTCTAAAATTTCTCTCGGAAGAACTGATTTTATTGGTAAAATAAAAAAGGAAAGGAAAAGGAAAAGTAAAAGGAAAAATGTCAATTAAATTATAGTGTGCGTGCGCGGTGTACAATATTATATTATTATATATAGGTATTGTTATAATTATAATTTAATTATTATCGTATATTTGCGGGTTTGTCCGCTCTCTTTGGTTATTTATTTATTATTATTTTTCATACATTTTTATTCATTCGCTAGAAAGAAAATTAAAAAAAACAAAAAAAAAACAAAAACAAAATAAAAAAATAATTATTATAATAATATTAAGTACGATTAAGTACTCGTTTTGTCATCGTAGTTAGCGTATAAAATATATTGTGTTATATCGTTTCAGCATATATATATATATATATGGATCGCTAACTGCAGAAAGGGGACAAGTCCATTTTTATCAATTTTGATTATATTATCATTATTCATTGAGCACGCGTAGAAATTCTTGTTTACTATAGAAAGGGTAGGTAGGTAAATGTCCATATTTGGTTTTTGGTCATTCCTGAAAAATTAGGAAAAGTGGACTTGTCCCCCCTTTCTGCAGTTAGCGACTCATATATTATATTATAGGCGGGGTAATGTATACTACCTTTATGTTATGAATCATAACTTATGATATTAGAAAATATAATCTCGTATTGTTTGCAGTGAAATATAATATTTTGTGTGTTTTATGCGTTCGTAATGCCGTTCCGTATCGCGGTTTGTTATAATTATTATGATATACGAGTAGGTACTATCTTGGACATTATTCTTCCGGACTCGGCGTCGAACTTTCGGTATACGGTCTTAACAAGCTGCGATCGTTACGGTGACGGCCAACACGATGGCCGCGAAGTAGTTGGAAACCCGTTGATTGGATGCACCTCCAGTGGTTGACGCTTCTGTTAACAGAAACACAAGTTTATGCCATTTTTAATTCTGCGATTAATAGTTTTAATAAAATAATAAAATTGCAGATATTATTCGTGCGACATATTATTTTATTTAACCCGGTAAAATTATGTAAATTTAATGCTATACAATTTTTTAAGACGTTCCACGAAACAAGAGGGATGCGAACCGCACGATTGAAATACGAACGAATAAGGAATAATACGTATATTACGTTGGCGGACGAATGATACTAAGAATGACGGGTAGGTAATTATTTTTTTAAATGAATTATTGTAAAAAATATTAAAAAATATAATCCCACTAAAACACTGGTAATAATTATTGATAAATGTGTAGGGTACCTATTACGGTTAGGCTCTAATATTATTATCTTGGTTCTTGGTATTACTTAAATTTAATCATTTTATTTCTATCGACTATATATTTGATATTTATTTTCATTTTTTATAACGTTCCTTTAATAAACATTAATTTATTAAATATGTGATTTATAAAAATAATAAAAAAAAATTTCGATTTTGTATGTACCTATTAGCCGTTTGAAATAATTTATTGACCGTTGGTTTTTTAATTGTTAATCAAAGGATTTTATTATTATTATTTTATATTTGCGTGAATATAAATATTATAGATAATATTAATTCGTTACACGGTAAAAAAAATTATCAATTTTAATTTTTTTTTTTTTTTTAGTAAATTATTACCTAGTTATTTATTGCATGCATTATTATGTTGGAACATCACTCAAAAAGTCAAAAGTCTACCATTTCTCATACCATATAAAAAAATGTATATTTTGTATGCATACGTATTTTTTAAATTTATTCTTACACAATTTTTGTCTAAATTATAATCTTCTTCAGAGGTAACGCGGGTGTAATTTTTACTAAATTAAAATTATTATATTCTTTGATCTTCTTACAAGTTGTATAAAATATTTTTACGTGATTAAAATCATAATAACTAAACATTATATTTTGGCATGCTACAAAAAAATGACGCATTCAGTACGTTCCAACTATTTATATACCTTTATCGATAGTTGCTAAATATAAGTACATATATTATATATTCAGTTATTCAGTTGACGACGTTATTCGCATGATTGCATCGTTTAACGAGATTTCCAAAAGAAAAAATGATGAACATATATTAAATCAAATTTAATAAAATGTACGCAGTAAAGTACAAAACATATAGTTTATAAATTATAATTATATATTATGTTAGTGTATATTCTTTATAATAACTAGTCATTCTTTAAATTATTTAAATATGTCTGCTAATGTAGATATTATATAATTTTTACTAATTAATGTAATATACCAAGAGTGTTCGCAGGAGGGCAAATAGGGGCAGTTGTCTTATGCCACTTGGTCAAATGTCTAAATAACTTATATTATAATCGATTATGAACGACCACCGACCAAGTATTCATACTTTTATAGAATAGTTTGTGTTAACACTGCTATTTTGGTATTGTTATTTAATAGATAATAAAATTCTGAAGAGGGACATTTCTTATTTTATACTACATAACTACATTATCTAAACAGTGTTGAAAATACATTTTAATTTGTTGACTACCTTTTACAATCTATCGAAGAGGATTAGATTAAGGTTTCAGATTCTGAGCGAAACGAAGAATGTACCTACTGGTTTTACTATGGTGTGTGTCTTTTTATTTTATGTATAATAATGTAATCACTTTTTCGACCCGAAATAATGCTCCGATCATCACGAATATTAAATTATTAAAATAACGCATATACTTTGGTGTTTAATGTATTATTATGAGTATGACTTTTGAAATAAAGAATGTGTGTGTATATATATAACGCATGCATATATTAATAATGTATCATGCTAAACCGGTATATGGTTACAGAGATGACGACAATGAATATAAATAATGAAATAAAAAAATAATATAAAATGGAATTCCAATAATAGTGTCATTAATTATATTGCATAAATCTATAAGTGCTCGTCTACGATATTCTGAAAGTGGCAGAAGTACCTATACTTAATAACAACGTAATTACATGAATATAATTTACGAATAAAATTAAAAAAATATATAGGTATATTTGTACCTACATAAATGGATAATAAATTATATGGATGTAGGTATAGAAGTGCCTAGTTAAAATCGATTTAAAATAATCAACAGTAATATTAACGATTGCATGTCTAAAGGTTTTTTATATGTTTATATAAACATATAACAGTAGTTTTTTTTGGAATAGAACGTTTGTAAATTTGTAATTATAATTTATAATACATTGTAAAAGTGTATAACGTGATTTATTTTGTATTAATTATAAGTCTGCGGTCCGTTAACTATGGTGTAATAGTACTAAATAATAATTATAGATAATAATATGGTAATAATATTATTGCAGTGTTCTAAACCAGTGGTTTTGTTTTTTTTTACTTGATTAAACAAAACAAAAATTTAAAAAGTAATAATATCTAATTAGAAATAAAGATTACATGTTGCAAATAATATTTACTCCTGTTAAGTATAAAATGACATTAATATTAATCGAAGTGGTACATAAAACTTAAATGTTGAGACAAATTATTATTGATGAACTAGAAAAAAAACTGGAAATATTATTAGTGAGATAAATGATTTTTTTTTACTAATGACAAATATTCATATCACCCTCTCCCCTCACATACACACAAAATGTTCCTAGTTGACTATTTAAGTTTTCGTCTTTTATTTCGTTTTCGTTAGATCGAATTATGTATTCATGTATGCATGCATGTTGTATGTATAGTTAGCATAGGCGCAATTTGGGGGGGACTTGAGGGGGCTTAGCCCCCTCAAAATCAGCCATAGCCCCCCCCAAAAATGTTTGCAAAATATGACAATTTAATTCTAATATTTTATAATTAAATATATTCGTGATGTAATTCTTTAACATATACGAGTACCAACATTTTTTTCTATTTAATAATATGAATTAAGATTAATATATCTGCATTTTTTCAATAATAAATAATTAATAAATATTAATATAATAAATATATTATGTTCATGATTAAAATTAGAGATCTAGTTTGTGCCGCACGACCCGCACTTGGCCACTGGCACTACCGTGAAAAACAACCTGTGCAGATGTAGGTACTAGGTACTATAATACTATAATACTAGGCATTAAGTTTTTGTTTTATTAATATTTAATAAATAAAATGAACTAATAAAATATATAAATTAATTACATTTTGTCTGATAAATAATTTATGCACTTTTTTACTTGCTGATAATATTTTAATATAAAAATGTAATATGTATTCACTATTCACTATTAATTATATATTTAATTATGTATATATATGTGTGAAAATACATATATGATATTAAAAAAAAAAAATATTGTTTTTATATTGTGATATAAATGATATTGAATTAGAAGTTTTCTTAAAATTTAATTCAGCCCCCCAAAATTTTCACCCTAATTGCGCCTATGATAGTTAGGTATAATTATGTAATCGATAAATTATAATAGATAAAATATGTAAATATAAGCAATAAGCATATAAGGTGTACATCGTATGCGATATTATTATAATTAACAGGTAAATACTTAACTATGTAATGTAATATTACAAATTATTTCTAGGCAATAAAGTTATATAAAATCTGATGAAAGACGATGATGAATAATACGGTTGGGCGAACAAAACATATTTTTTTCACGAATTAAATTGTGCATAAATAATAATATTATTTACACCTATTCTTCAGATGACTGGGGAAAATAAAATTATTGATTAGTGAAATTACATAATGATTAATGATAAATGATAATAATACGAATATGTATAACGTTATTTTTTTAAAATATCATTGTTAATTATTTGAATATAATATTTGTAATTATAACAATAAATTATGTTAATTACTATTTTATATAAGTGTTTACTACTTAATATATTATATATTATTATTAAATATATTCGTTTGAAACCGAACTTATTGTTAAATAGATAATAATACTATAAAATATAAGTATATTAATGGTATAAATATGATAAATTTCTCATTTGTATCTATTCCAAATATAAATTTATATGTTATTTAATATATAATAATCGATTATAATAATTGTAATTTACAAGTTGCAATTGGGTAATAATAATAATAAACAAGCAATACGCAATACGTATAATGTAGGTACTAAATAAACAAGTATGAAAGAAATTAAAATATGTGCTAAATTAAACAATGAATAAGAAAAAAATGTATACTTGAAAATAAAACAATTATGTTATAATAATGCGAAGCAAACATACGAAGTGTAATATACGAGTATAATATGCAGTGCAATTTATTTATAATTTAAAAGTAAATGCTAAATTTATTAATAAAATTTCTTGTTTAAGTTTTTGAGCGAATCGAAAAATGTATTAGTTTTTAAGATTTCGATTATAAAATAAAATAATAAGTACCTAATAAAAGTTACTATAAAATTAATAGATAGGTAGTCAAGTAATTTATTTTAAAAAAAAAAAAATATATTTAAACTATTATATCATGATTAAAATATATTGAATTTCAACATTTTTGATACCTACTCAAAAATTTAATTTAGTTTATAATCGTTTTCCTTAATGAAATTGTATAATATACAGATTAAAATAATAATAAACTCGTACCTATATTACTAATTTTCAATGATAATTAATATAACTTTTAGAAGCTGAAAAAGCTTTTTCTCCAAAAAACTTCATCCGTTAAAAAAAAATTCATATGTTAAAATATATTGAAAATGTTTAAAGTTGTTTAAACATTCCAAAAAAACTACAATTAGAAACAAAACTAATATAATATAATATAATATATAGGTACTTTATCCTGCAGCGAGAGAACGCGTCGCCCACCGACCAAATTTGGTCAGTTTTCGCGCATTGCCTTTCACGACCAGTCATAACACTCCCACCAAGACCGCGAACCAATAAAACAATAATCAACAAATTGTAATTAACCGATTTTAATTGTTTAATTGATTGGCTATCGTCGGAATGTTTGAGTTGCACCTTGCACGGAAAGGGAAATATTAGAATTCAGCGTCTGGCATTCTACATGCGCAGATCCGGCGCGTTCTCTCGGTGAACAGTGTGTAGGTATATCGTATTCCGGTATTCGTATATATAGGTATTATTATTATTATTATTATTATTATTATTATAGAAATATAGTACGAATTGATGCAAATTATAATATGAAACATTATAATGATTATTTACAATTTATAATATATCTTTGTTAATCGAAATATATCAATATCAGAGTTTCAAACTATTAAGAATTAATTAAATTAAACATAATGTATGCATAAAAATAGTATAATAACTACAATGTTAGGAAGATAGGAAATTTAAAATATGAACATTTGTATAAAAAGTGTTTTCAGAGTTTCAGCATATTATAATAATAATAATAATAATAATAAATTTCAATCATCTGCATTAACCGAATTAAAAACAATGGCATTTTATAAGTAAAATAATATTTGTTATTTCGAAATTTGTATTAAAACGTATAAAATTAGAACTCTAATAATGTAAAAATCATTTTCAAATCAATTTTAATATTGAGAGATATGTGCGTTTTAACGGCTAACCTTATAAAATAGACCATATATTATATACAGTAATTATAGCTGTTTATTTATATTGTAATAATTATAAAATAGAATTAAAATTCTATAGTGAGTTTAACCGACTATTCAGGTTAGGTTGTGTACTTGTGTAGGACGAGATCATTCGAATTAAAATTTTCGATTTTTGACGTTATAGATGAATATAAAAAAAAAGTATATACCTATATTATATTAAATATTTTTTTTTTACACGAGATAATATTATATCAGTTTTTACTCTATCGGTTGTACGAATTATTTGACGTCGTATTATGAATTATGATACACTGAAAGAGTTTCGGACAATATTACAATAATCATAAATTTCAGGTATAATTTTTACACAAAATCGTATACACACGTTTGTAATATATGTTTACTTATACGAGTATAATATTATATGTTTATTATATACGTGTGGATCGTGCGGTGAATATTTTTATGCCCGCAGAGTCATACATGTAAAAAAAAAAAAAAAAAATGAAATAAAATAATATTTACAAGAATACACGACGCGATTAAGTCGGGGGTGTAAACCACGCGTTTCGTTAACCTAATCAGTAAGGCGGTAACCGCACGACGCGGAAATTATAAGTCGGTAAGGTGGTATAGGTTAGGAATGGTAATATTACATTATACCTGTGTTATATAATGGCACGGTACTTATACTACAAGGTTAGGTTAATAAAATATCAATGGTTACTCGCGGTGGCGGCAAGAATAACATAATATAACGCGGTATAATATAATAATATTTTTACGTACCAAGTTATAAACAATAGTGAATACTAATAAAACGAATTCAGCCGTACGAATAATAATGTGATGATAATATATTATATATAATAAAATAATACCTAATAATAATATTTTATTGAAATCGTGTGCGACGTGCAAAAAACCAGTTTATATAATATTATACTCGTATTAAAAAACGATATAGACATGTAACATATTATTATTATGATGTGTCGTCCGACGTGATTTATATATAATATTGTTTTCTATTGCTGAAAAAATGATTGTTTTATGAATTATAATAATATCGTATTATATTAGGTATATTATACACACTCAATATTTTGTCGTGATCGCTGTCTTCGCGTTGATGAGTAATCTCGTTGTCCCATTGTCCATCTTCCATTCCACCTGTATAGTAACATACGTTTAAGTTTTTTTTTTCTACCGTGAGAACCGAGTTCGTATAAAATAAAATAATTTTTGTTTTGTTATCAAAAAAAATAAAAAATAAAAAAAATGTTTTACGCCGTAATGTATACGGTATTCTGAACATGTAGGTATAAGCATAACATTAGATTATTTATAATGTAATTAAAAAAAAAAAAAACGTATTTTTGGAATTCCATTGAAAAATAGATATAACATATTTATTATTAGTTTATTTATTCATCTTAATTTTTTAACGACAATATTATTATCGATTGGTGATAATCCTAGTGATTAGGTATCGATTTTTTTTCGATTTATATTGTATTTGAAATCCAGACGATGACCCAAAATTTAAATTGAAAAATTATAATTTATAAATATTATAATATTGTTCTATATTGGTTCACAATGTTCGTTTATTATTCTATGTACGATCTCGTTTCCGTAATAATCATGGATGAATATTGTACAACCGTGTTTTTATTATGTTATTATAAATACGTAACATGTTTATTATAATATTAATATAATATACAAAAAGATTAGACATAATAAATTTCTGTATTTTCAGTTGGGTACTAAATTTTTTTTTATATATATAATAAATTCACTGGAAATTATGCGAACAATTACAAATCGTTCTTGTTACATATTTATCGGGTACCTAATTATAATTTATTATAATTTTACTATAAAATTATGACAATATAATACGCACAGAACGAATAAAGTTTATAAATAGACGCAATAATAATAATAATAATAATAATAATAATAAAAAAAAAAAAACATAAATGCTTAGTGGCAGTGAATGCAAGGCGGCATAACACATTCTAATGTACATAATATATAAGTGCTGGAAATTTTTTTTATAATTTTATTTTACTCAAGACAAAACTGCTCGTTTAACAGACAGATGCGTCGCGTGTATGTAAAGCCGTATAACAAAAGTCAACATAATATATCGTGCCGCAACGTATTACAATTTACAGTGCATGGTAAACGAAAGCGGTGACTGTTATATTATAATATATAATCATACTATAAGGTACCATAATGTCTAAAATATAACGTTTAACTAAGGTATAATCTCATCTCCTCTTACAGCACTCGTTAAGTCGTTACCGTGGTTGCTAGATTAAAATTCGGTGAATCCCGTACATCGAATTCCCTACCCCTCCCTCCCCCCACCATCCAATACAATCCACATAATAAGTATCTACCTATATAAGTAAATAATATTATATTGTAATACGAAGTACGTCGAAAATATTTTTATACCATCATAAACATAATAATTCTTATCTCCCTGATTTAACACGATACTTTTTTAAAGAAAAAAAAAAATGTAGGTAGTAAATATATACGATGTAATATATTGTATATAACGTGCACGGGCAATAAAACACTTTTCTAATTCTATACAGCCTCAGTCTTGTACTTGTACTTGGAAATTGTAAAAAAAAAAAACTGATAAATATCTTATTTATTTTATTTGTATACGAGATTAATACGCTTTTTTTTCTTTTTATCTGTTCTCAATGAAGTTCAAAGATTCCGGTAACACAGTCAGTCTTCCAGTGCGAGTTATACCGAACGAGTTATACCCAACGAGTAATGAAAATGAACTGAAATAACCACACCTAAATATTTACTATACATATATTTAATCTGTTAGTCATTCTCATTATATTATTATACGTTTACACAATACCGTTCTCCACAAACGTTTGATTAATCAGTAACCCCGATTAAAATACACACTAATATTTTGGATTAAACGATATATTTCGAATAAAATTTGTCTTGTTACTATTTAGTCTTTAATATTTATGTTGGATGAACATTTCTAATATATTACCATATTATAAACATGATAAATATGTAAAAAAATATTATAAATTGAAGGTAATAAATCAAATCCGATTATAATTTTATTCGAAAATACTCTTTTCACGTAATATTATATGGGTTTTAACGGAATAGTCAATATTTATATAATATTTTCCTTTCTTTTTTTCATTTTACTTCCATTTACTTTCAATATGATACAGATTGATTTAATATCAATGCAATATATTCTTTGCACCTACTATAATATAAATATAACCTAACCCTCGTATATGTTCAGGGTCGGTCCGGGCCTTGGTTGTATTATAGTTCCCTGTGCCCATTGTCACCCTGTCACTACAAAATACAATAAATTTTAGTCTAACCCAGTACCCAGAGAAAAAAATTCCTATTTAGGCCTTTTGGATGACTCTGTCTCCAAACACAATATAAATATTAAAATATTCATGATAAGGTATATTCAATAACAAGTGATAAATATATACATATTTCGGATTATTCAATAATAAAAAAAAAAATTAACTTACAAAATATTAGGTAGGTATTTCATTTAAAAATAATTACGTTTTATTATAGTCGTTTCAGACCTTATCATCCGTATTATTAATATTAATATAATTATACGTACCGGTGAATACAACATCGGTTGACCATTCGGACCAGCCGTGAACATTACGGGTCCTAAGTCGGGCCACGTATGTGGTACCAGTTTGAAGTGTTTGAGGTACGACGTCTTTGGTTTGTGATTGATGTTCACCGCCGAAAACGTAAGCCACAGTGTAACGAAATTCGTCGCCCCCGTTGGTGCCGGCAGTTGTCTTTTCGTTCACCAATGGCTGCGGCTGCACGTCCGTCCAAGAAGTCAGCGAATCCTGCAACGATATTCGGGATGAAAATGAATAATATTTAACCTAGACACAATATAATACGCGTGTTTAAGTTTTTAACCACAAACTTCGCTATTGCGTTACTCACGTCACCGCAGAAAACGTTTGCTTTCGCGTGGTTCGATGTGTACACGATCGTGTATTATACGACCTGTCATATTTCACCCCGAAGGCCTACCAGTTTCCTATTTACTTATCACGACGGGACTGCTCGAAATTTACCAAAATCGCCACAACAATATTGATCGCCTCGTGTGATTTCAAATTTAAATTTAAAATTAAACGAAAAGTATAATAAATTATTAAATTTTTCACACTTTATATTAGAAAATATACATATTATATGTATAATACATAGATGAAAATTGAAAAATTAAAACGTACAAATTAACCTAATATAGAAGTTTAATAATACGCTGGATTCGCTCGTATATTATACTGACATGCGTATTTAGCGATATTTAATATGATCAAATATATATATATATATATATATTAATATATTATTATTGTTATTATTATTATTATTATTATTATTATTATTATTATTATTATTATT
>JAIUCT010000015.1:856977-868557 GCA_021307375.1 Tetraneura akinire
ATTATTATTATTATTATTATTATTATTATTATTATTATTATTATTATGTTAGTGATTCAATTCAACAACTGCAAGTCTACGATTGTTAATATTTCACCGCGACGGAATTTATACCAATAAGTATATTGTTTAATTTTCAGTTTTTCAATTTAACATATATAATAATTTATTTACATCGGGTAATTTAGAATGCATTAAATATATTTTATTTTCTAATCGTACAAGTATACAAAGTATAATTAAAAAATCATTTTAACACGCTACCGGAGGGTCTAATCGTACATGACGCGATTTCCTTATGAATTTTTTCAACGCGTCCCGATGATCAATCTGTATTATATTTATTATATTACATGTTCGTGTATAAATGCAATTGTACTGTATTCGGCATTCGCTTATCGTCGCCGCCGATAAAAGCAATATTTATTATACGCAATATTAGGTACATTAAAAGTCGGCGTTTGGCACACGTACATACACACACATCACATATATTATAATTATAATAATATAACCGCGCGCGTGTTATATAACATGAAAGCGGTACACCGAAGGCGTGGCCCCGCAAAAGCGTATAACGTGCGCCAAAATCGCGGCCGTTCGCGAATGATGACCCGTCGACCTTTCGCGGGCATCGAGCGTCACGCGACCGCGGTCCCGGCGCCGGGTGGTTACGGCGCGATTCCATGGCGTGCATCTATGTCTTATATATTATTATTATCATTATCATTATCATTATTATTATATGTTCGCGATAACAAATAACGAGCGGGTTCGCGGGCGGACGAAAGACGCGTTGTAAAAATGTCAACGGCGACAAATGTCCGCGTCGTACGCGATCGACCGCACGCAGACCACGGTTATACCATCATATAAAAACTTACGTGTACAATCTCGAGTATATAATATAAAATAATTATATAACACGAAATAATAATAATTATGTTATATATAAAAAAAAAAAAATAGTATGGCTGTATAAAACGACAAACAGAACAGACCACAGAAGTTCGACGACCCCCGTCGGGCGGCGGCATTATAACCGTCGTCGGGGAAAATGAATAATATAATATTATACGTGCGCTGAAATTCCGTCACGTCGTCAATATACTCGTAGTTTTCGTTTTTGTATAATTTTTTTTTTTTTGTATTTTATTTTTTGTCCATCCACGAGCGTTTCGGCAAAAACGAATCTCCTTTTCCCCCGCGGTAACCACTCCACCATCCACCGAACGCCTATCAAGACGACGACGTCTGCAGCAACCGCCAAACTACACACGCGACAGATATTTTTTTTTTTTTTTTGACATCCGGCATTTTACGTCATTTTTTTTTCTCGTTTCGTTCGCGTTCACGAATTTATATTATATACATCGTGCGAATAATAATATTATATTCGTATGTGAGTATACTGTACATCATAAGACATAACCATATAATAATAATATAACGACCAGAAAATGTTCTCCGTCGGTTATTTATCGCCGTCTGCGTGTTATTAATTACAATTTTTAATGCTGATAAGTGATTATAATGATAATAACAATAATATGTTAAATACTATTTATTATACACGCAAATGAACGGAAAGTGCAATTTTTTTTTTTTTTTTTATCATTATTTTATTCGCATAATAACCGTACATTATAATATTAAAATTTAAAATATTCAAAGTAAAAGATTAAGTAAAAAAAAAAAAAAATAGTAATAATAACGATGACTAATGACGATACGAGTCGTATATGCGGTGTGTGGTCACGTCACACAACATAACGCGTTATAATACGCAATTATTATTAATAAAAAAATTTTGTAGTCATATTATGTGTATTGTTTATACCTAATACCCGTATAATATAGAAGACAAGATTTGAATGAACGAGAATTTATAGTTATGAAAACGGTACTCGTACTGCAAGACTTAAAATTATACGTGATGTGTACTACACGACCCTCTTTTTGTAAATGAAAAATTTACAATTTAAATTTTTGTTAGTACGTAGTACAAAATATTTGAATTTTAGGTCCTCCTGTAGACTGCAATAAATAGTATATTTTATATTATAATATAAATGAAGAGCCGAAGAGGTAATATTTAATGTTATAATGTACGGATCCATGCGAAAATCACGAAATTCATAATAGTTATAATCATTAATAGCGTAAACTAATATCGGAAAAATAATTATCGCGAATACTGCAATAAGAGCGAATTTAAAATTTAAAATTATATCAAATTGAACATATCTGACATTATTTTAGTTTAAAAATGAAAATAAATATATTATATAGATTTAGCTAGCAATTAGCTAGTTTTATAATTTAGTTTTATTTTATTTAAATTTAATTGTATTTATATATCTCTAAAATTACTTTAAAGTATACTTTTTACTGTTTTTTATGATGAACATGTTTTTACATTTAAATATAGGTGATATAGCATCCTCTTAAATTCGAATTTTTTAGTGAGCCCCCGACATAAAGTGTGCAATCCAAAATTTTTAAGTGTGCCGTACAGATTTTAAAAATGTAGCTTAAAAATGACCTTCATTTTTTGAATAGCATAATTTATTGTTTAACAGATACTCGGGACAAAAAATAAAAATGTGTAGTACAAATTTTTATTCGAATTTTTTTTTTGTTTTAACTGACTGGCTAATACCAATTCGGGACACGCGAGTATTGCTATAATACGCCAATGCGTTTATGAAGTCAGATCGGTAACGTCCGACATGGAAAATTCGTTTGAAAATAAAAATAATACTCGCCCCGAAAATCACATCACCCACGGGGGATATGAAAAGAACGAAAGTCGAGCGTATTGTATAATTTACAAATAATATTATACCTATTACCGCAGAGTGCGCCTTGTAATAATAATACTCGTAATACGAGTGAGAGATTGACGAACGGACGCGGCCATACCGCAACGGTCATCCGCATCAACGCACGCCTAACGACGGGAACGCAATTATAACGCACACAACAACGATTGGGCAGACGCAAACGGACCTGCAGTATAGACTATAGACCCGCGTCTGTACTGTACAACCAGTGGCGCGTTGAACGCAACAACCACGATAACACGGACGTGTATAAAATAAGAAAAACTCTCGCTGTTAATTATACACCGCATCGTTGTCGTCGTATACAAGCACATCAATATAATTTATTAGGTTATTAATTATATTATTATATTCAACGAAGACGACGAACATGTGGACGACGAAATTTACGAAACAAAATATAATATTTATATATATATATTAAGACGATATAATATAGTTTTGGAAAACCATTATGGCGTTATTTCGACTACGACGATGGTTTTTTTTTTCTGAGGTGGGAAGGATATACCGATGATGAAACGACCGAGGAATGTTTGGCGGAGGGCGAGAGGAAACCGCGGACGAACGAATATATAGGGGAGGGAGGAGTAGCCGCGCACACGGAACATTACATGTTTTTGTATTACGCGCGTCCCGTATACGATGAATAAAAAATATGGTGTTATAGGTTTTGGTATTACACATACGGGCCGAGATCCAGGACGAGCTATTTGAGTCATTTTTTTTTTTTTTTTTTTTTATTACATTTCATTCTATTTATTATTTCGTCTGTCGAGTGCGGGCGCGTCAATGAAAAACCGCGCGGCGGAGGAGAGCAGAGTAGGTGACATCATCGAGTGTTGCGCTGCAGCAACGGAGAGATCACTCGACGACCTCTGGCGCGCGCGTGCAGCGTGTCCCGAGCGGGAACGAGTTAAAATCCGTCCGTTATATTATACGATAAAAATATAATACCATTAACGTTTTTATGATTATATACCGTAATAATATTATAATCAATAATAATAAAAAGATGAGCTGATACTCCCGCCTTTAAGGCTCTATCTTTAAAATTGCCCGAGTTATCGTGAAATATTGAAATCGAATTCGTCGAAATTTCATTTTTCGCGAAAAATGCCGTTTTTTCGTCGTTTTTTCTACCGCTTAGGGTCAATTTTGAGAAATTCGAAAAATGACCTAAATAAAGTACCAACTACATCCACTTTGCTACCGGAAACATACCCTATTCGTGAAAATCGGAGCATTATTTAGGGTCGTAATTTTGTTTACAGACATAAAAAAACAAAAAAACAAAAAAAAAAAATCACACATCATTGTAAAACCAATACATTCTTCGCTTCGCTCAGAATCTAAAAGTATACGTTTTCGTTCGGTTAAAAAATCGGACGGGGCAAGTATTGTTTTTTACGAGACGTTATATATAAGGAAAAAATAAAACTCCCCCGATCAACGAACGTTGGAAAAATACGATTGCCTCTCGAAGAGGAACCGACGATATATCTGTATTATTTACACGCGTGCGCGGCACACGACGACTAGACATTATAATAATAATATACTTCGCGTCTTGTAACATGCCTGTAATATATCGCGTATTTGTATTGTACGATAATAATAATTTATGATGTCGTTGTCGGTGGACGAGACGAGGACGATGACGACGGCGAGGATAAGTACATAATAATAATAATAATATAATAATATTGTATTGTCATCGTCGTCGTGATAGTGATGTCTATATGACACGCGCCGTACTTCATCATCATCGTCATCATAATACGAGATTATACGGATTTAAAATACAATATGATATATAAAAAAAAAAATTTAATATGGAAGATACACCCGTATCCTAAAATTTAAAAGCGCGTGCTTTGTGATCGAAATGCGAAAATTATAAAAAAAAAATAAATAATAATAGAATCTGATTTAATATTATAAATTTATAATACCTATACGTAAAAACCAATATATAACCAGCGTAACCGCAGCATGCGGTCCACATAGATACCGCTTTATAATATGATCGTATAATATAATATAACGTATAACTTATATGCATAAATCACGAACGAAATAAAAAATAAATATCCGTTTCGTGTCGTGTCGTAACGGTTATGGAAAAATGAAAATCGCTTCAGTTTCACATAATAATAATAATAATAATTTATTCAATCGCAAATAAATAATATCGTTCGACGATCTATATTCCTCGTTATATTTTATTACGTGGATATCCTGTAATATTATGTTCTATATGTATATAAAATGTATACCTCTATACATGTATTTACGGCTCGAGAGGAGACGATGATTTATTATATTTGTCATAGATCATAATAATAAGGTTTGGCCATTACCGCCTTTATTCTTCTCTTATGATTTCCATATCTATATAATATACACTCGTAATTCGTAAATATAACTTTGAATCATTCTCATTTATATAATATTATACTCGTATGTATATATTATTATTATTATTATTATTATTATTATTATTATTATTATACGCACGCTGTGAGCATCACAAGGAGACAACTTGTGACCTTCTACACGTTTATAATATTATGCTATATCGTATCCTGCGTTGGATTGTCAATGAGCTTCTTTGTTCTAATATTCGTATAATAGAGTCAGTCTTATTTGTCAACTCTATCTGATATTCTTCAACTGTGTATTCATCTCTTATTCTGTAATGTTATCATTATAGAGACAGGATTTTTATGTTTTTATAAACATTTTTACTTTTCATGACGATTCATTATCTTGTGAACCGATCGTACAAACGTTTTTAACGCATGAAAAAAACATATTTCAAGGTTTACGAATATTTTAGGAATGTATATTATATTGGGGTTTTATTTGAAAATTGCACAAAAAATTGTAACGGTTAATAAAAAATGCAAAAAAAAAAAAAAAAAATTGCGGCTTCTGTTAGTTTATACGTATACCTCCTATACGCTATACCAACCAGACGAAAATACAAAAAAATGGCATTCAATATAATTATACGAGTAACAAAAACGTTATAAAACATGTTATTATTATTCATTTAAATTTGCTGAAATCATAAAACTAATTTTATAATGTGTAACTATATGCTACAATATTACAAGTACCTCTAAAAAGAAAAAGTTAATTAATAATTTTATTACAGTAAATAATGTTAAAAATTACCTACTTTTAAAGTGTTAAGTAAATTTTTTTTTTTTCGTATACACTTAATTATAAATACATCATTAATTAGCTAGTTTAAGTAATTTTTATTTTTTGATTTGAATTAACTTGACTGTCTTAAATTTTTTATAAATCGTTACTTTTATTTGTTTTTTTTGTGAATGCTCGTATTTAATATATTTTAATAAAACATATATTAAAAAAAAAAAAATTATGCGTATAAAAGATTATTTTGTTGAATTATGAAGCATAAAAACATAATTTTGAAGGTTTTAAACGCATATAAATCCGTTTTTATATATTTTTTTTATTTATATTTTTAAGTATATATAACGATTAAAATCTATTTTATGAAATTTTAACAAAAAAAAAAAAAAAATTAATAATGTCATGGAATAATTTTTTTTATAATTGAATAATAAACAACTGTGGTAATTCTCGTTATATTATAATATACTACACACAGATATTTCGTATAATTAATCAATTACGTTAAGACGACGTTCTCTATACGTACACGATACTGTGTTGTTATGCACAGTTGATTTTTGAACTCGTGAACAAGGTTATACTATAATATGTAACTTAAACATACGACATACCAACATACAAAATATGGATTATAAACATATTTTTACAGCATGGTGCACAACATCGTCAATAGAGTTAAGTTTTAGAATTTTATATAATATGGTTACCTATTGGTTATTGTATGATTACACGCAGTGAGCATTATCCGATTAAATTAACAACTCATCTCAAATGTTTCATGATTGATCGCAAAATCTCATACATTACACTATACATAGGCAATATAATTGAATATTTCGATGATAAATTTATAAAACGTTTAGAATATAATGAATGCCTTATTAATTTACACCTATATAATCAGAAAAACTATATATTTCAAAAAAAAAAAAAAAAGCCGTTAATAATTAATAATATTAATTAATGTAATTCATCATATATCTAATGAATACGTTTTTTAGATAACGTTTAAAGTGAAATATTTGCCGAATGTTTTGCTGCGAATATCTATGGCAGTATGGCCGTAAAAGTAAATTGTAAAATCTAAACTATTGATAATGAAATAC
This sequence comes from Tetraneura akinire, assembly GCA_021307375.1. Taxonomy (NCBI): domain Eukaryota; kingdom Metazoa; phylum Arthropoda; class Insecta; order Hemiptera; family Aphididae; genus Tetraneura; species Tetraneura akinire. The sequence goes on from JAIUCT010000015.1 coordinate 864,104, forward strand.
CTAAAACAATGACAAGGAGTAAAATATGTTGTTCGTGATACATAATTATAAGAACGTCGTTAAAAACTTAAAACTATATTTACCTAAGTATATTTGTGAATTTTGATTCTTTACATACTATTATTGGTATGATAACATTACGCTGTGCTCTGTAACTTCACGTATTACAATATAATATGGACTATAAAACAAACACGGCATGACCTTAACCTTTGAAATATTAAATCACAGAATAGTTTTATTAGTAGGTAATACACTATTATATAATACGTAGGAGGTGATTGTTGGCATTAAAAGTAGAACTAGAACATACATAATAATTATTAATTAACTAAAATAATAAAATTGATTATTTAATCACAAATTTTGTCTCAGACGCCTCAAACGTTATCTTACAATAATATTAAGATTTAAGACTATATCGAGCAAATTAAAATATACACATATTAAGAGGATGCTATACCTCCTATATTACAATGTAAAAACAGTAAAAACTATACTTTAAAGTAATTTTAGAGATAAAATATTCATTATAAAAAAGATACACGACAACATTTCCTAGGGAACCTCATATGCGTTTTTCCAAAAATTTATCTAACAAATAGTTACAGAGATTTAAAAATTGTTAAAATAATGCATTATTTTAACAATTTTTAAATATTGCTGGTGTAGCATCCTCTTAAAGTAATCCATAATAATATGATAATAAATTTTATGCTTAGTAATGTTTATTATTATGTGTATATATATAATGTTGACCAAAGATAGAAGTGTTCGTACGACTATATAACGTATAATTTGGTATATGCGTGGACATGATCACGCAAAACAAAATGATAATGATGAAACAATAATAATAATAATAACGACCCAAATGCCAATGTCACCGCATTCATTGGACGGTTCGTGTAGTAAAATTATAATTGTTGATAATAATTTTGTACATTAATAATAACGCGAATGACGAAATACCTTAATAAACTTCGCGCAAAAGAAAAGAAACAGAACGCTACAAGAGACGAAACAATCATTCAGAATGTTCTATATATTGATTTATTTTACGATATTCTTTAGACAACATTTTATGAATGATATGTATTTAATAATAATAATAATAATAATAATAATAATAATAATTATTATTATTATTATTATTATTATTATTATTATTATATACTCATAAATAAACAGAGTACGATTAGAAATTTATAAATGAATTGAATAATAACCGTAATAATGTAATCTTTATAATTTATGTACGAGTAACGTAATACTAACATGAATCGTACGCCGCCGGGAAATCAACCGATATATAATATACTCGTATTGTGTATAATGAAATAAAGATAAATGCGTGTAATAAAAAAAACGCGTCAATACATATAGCCATAAAGGTACTATTATTATTATTATCAATTATCGTGTCGCTACCATTTGTATTTTTCATGTTTTTTTTTTTTTTTTTTATCGATGTTTATATACAATAAACATATAATAATATAGACGCATTATTATTAAGTATAGTGATTTAATTGTTCGTTATTATATCAAAATTTTGTCGTCTCTAGGATATAGCGTATTGCGTATGTAATGTTTATATCTAGTCTAATTAATAATTAATATTAATAATAAATCATTATATATTATGAAATGAACCGTAGTCAATGAATTATTGTCTATATCGTCATATCGATTACATGCGATAAATCTTAAATATTATTAAGTACTCGTAGTATTATTTCATTTCTATAATTAATGTTCAAAATTCGTTATAGGTATATAAATAATATTGGTACCTACCAATAAAAAAAATGATCAATTATAATAATATAAAAAATTAAGTATAAAAAAAAAAAAAAAAAAATGTTCGTGATCAATTTGAAATTCGAAACACATGCGAAATATTATGTTTATATATATATAATGCAATTTTTAAAAATATAAAATAATGGGTACCTATAATAATATTATTATGTTCTAAAGTTGTGTTCTGTCGATGTCAATGGTTCAAATATATAGATATCAATAGGTCAAATGTTATGATTTATGAATTTGTGATAATCAATTTTTTATGTGAAATCATACGTGAAAAAACAATTTCTTCCCGATAGAGTGTTCATATATTTAAAATGTTTATATACAAATATCATTATAGTCTTGTATTGTATAAATTATTGTAACTATATATAATATATATATTTAAACTTTAAAGATAAATAGATATTTACGCAACTTCTTTATTATATAATTTTATTATGAATCCGTATAAATAAGGACTAAAACTATTTATTTTATTTAAAATATTTTACCACGTGCTATATAGGTACCTACATGTATATTATATACATTCATCTATTATTTTATAGACATTATCATTTTATTTAATTATAAAACATAAATAAAACCACTTTATTTGTTTTCGGAATACATATTTCATTAATAAATTATAAGAACTGGTTTGGTTACTTTATTCCATTTTTTTTTTTTTTTATAGTTACCAGATATATTCACTATATAAATTGTATTTTAAAATAAAAAAGCTTGATTATAATTTTGTTTTTAATTACCTATATAGAAAAATTGGGAGTATATTTTTAAGTAATTTTTAAGCGTAGGTATATGAATATAATATTATATTAATTTTACGTTTCATAGAACAAACACATACGGTATATGATTTTTTAATTTTTTCAAGAACAAACTTTCGTCAATCGTTGAATAATATATATAGTATAATATAAATACAATATTTAAGATGGGAAAGGTCCTGGTTGAGAATTATATTAGTTAAATTAATGAAAAATATATGTTATATAGAAAAACAGTTAAGTAAATACACATATTTTATTAAATTGAGTTCAACTACTATTAACTAAATTTAAAATGTAAATAAATTTATTTTAATATAAATATATATACATATATATAAAAAAAAAACAATATTATTGATTGTGCAAAACATCATTTTGTCGAAATGTGATATTTTAAAACATTTTAAATTATTGTGTGAAAAATAAAATTTAAAAATGTATGCGTTTACTATAAAAAAAATAAATAAACGCACACAGGCATTAAATTAAATAACTTATTATTACGTACCCATAAATATATATTTATATTGTAAAACCAATATAGTATTACGTTTCTTGTTTCACCGAAAATATATATAAAAACAATATCGTCTGTCTGTAATCAATATTGACAATAAGGTAGGTAAACGGTTTCTTTTTCACTTAGGTTATAAAAAAAAAAAAAACGATTATTTCAAATACAATAAGTACAATACTTTATTGGGAATTTAAATGACAAAAAAAAATATTATTTATCGTATTAATTTATACATTTATATTTTATATAGAATAACATTAAGTATATTAATAATAATTACAATGTATTTTTTTAAAGCCTAATAATTTTATTTTTGAACATATCTAATTTCAATTTAATAAAATTATATTACGAGTACTCGTATTCAATATAAAAATTAATTGTCTAATGTCGCATGACTAATGTGTCGTGATTTTTTTTTTTATATACTTTTGGGCAATAAATCATTACGAGTATAAGTACTCTTGTAAATATATTCATCAAGAGGAGAACAAAACGAAATAAAAATATCTTAAATGTAACTACGTAATTATTAATTATATCAAATTATCAAAATTACATATTATAGCACTTTATTATGAAATTTTTAAAAACGCATACAGTTAATAATAATACCTGCAGTATGTACAGACGTATACGATTAATTTTCACGAATTTTTATTATCATCTCGATACATAAAAAATTTAAAATAACTTCCTAACCTCCTATTCCAAAACAATTTTCCTGGTTCGTGGTTCGTGGTAATCTAACAGAATACACTGTACCATATATAATGTATAAACCTATATAAATATGTGTATATGGTATTATAATATAATATAAGAGAAGAAGAAAAATATTAACGAGGACGTATTATATATATATATATATATATATTTTTTTTACCATCGTTTGTTCAGCATATGGCCCCGTCCGACACACACGTAAAATATTATATATATTTATATATTATAGTTTTTCTGTAGAATTTAACGTGATGGCGTCGGTCTGCACTCGATAAGAGTCGATATAACATAATGTATTTTACTATATACTTTAATATTGTGTGCGCGCGTGTGAGTGTTATACATAAACAAAATTTAAATAAATGTGTACACGTGTATACGACATAATATTATATATTTATCTATATATATATATATAATAATTATTATTATTGCTGAGCATCATTCACTCTCTTCGGCTATATCAATATATCATGTATACGAGTACGTAAACTACATATCTGTACCCGAAGAGCGCACAAGTGTTTCGTATTATGAATTTACGATTACGAAACATAATAATAATAATAATAATAATAATAATAATAATAATAATAATAATAATAATAATAATAATAATA
>JAIUCT010000015.1:900698-912672 GCA_021307375.1 Tetraneura akinire
AATATTTGTTATTGTCTCCATTCTTTCTTCTGGGCTACAAAGATAATTTTAGTCTACTTCTTACTCTAGTAGTGTTATATTATCACTGAGAAATTTACATTTTCAATTTTAGATTCTGAGCGAAACGAAGAATGTATTGGTTTTACAATGATATGTGTCTTTTTTTTTTTTTTAAGCATGAAGACACTTTTACTACTCGAAATAATGATCCGATTTTAACGAATAGCATATGTTTCCACTTAAAAAATGGATGTTGTTGCCTTGTTGGTACATTATTTAGGCCATTTTTCGGATTTCGATATATTGACACTGATTATTGATATTTTTTATGAAATAGAAAAATCGACTAAAAAATTATAAAAAAAACGGTATTTATTTCAAACACTCTGATTTTTTAAAATTATATTGATAATTTTGTGATTCGAAAATTTATAATTCGATTTCAATACTACCATAATATAATAAAATGTAAATTATGAAGTCCATATTATTTTGGGAGCGCAGATGTTCTTAATGGGTTACTGTATGTGGCCCGCACTTAAAACCTCTCCATGTTTTGTTGATTAGTTAGCTGGTTGCTTGCTCAACACAATCTACAATTGTGTTCACCGACGACACACCATATCACATATTGAAAAGTGGTAATATTATTAGATTATGATGCAATATTGCAATAACAAGAACATATTGTACAGTATCACTTTAATAATTAGAATTTAATCATTGATGAACACAATTGTAGATTGTGTTGAGCAAGAAAATATACTTCATTACTGAAAAACAGAATAATAGATCTCAACATAGTGCAGTATATAGTTACATCTTCTAGCATACTCTAACAAACTGCATGTTTGTGACTTTATTATATAATTCCCTCTTAAAAGGCATATAACTAGGTATCATATATACTATTTACTTATTAAATGATTTTCATAGTATTCTTTAAGTGATTGAAAATCTTCATCTTCATCATCATCATCATCATCATCATCATAATCATAATCTACATCCACCTGGAGAAGTTGTTGTTGTTGTTGTTGTTGTTCATATACGTAGTTATCTTTTTCTTCATCGTCGTTATCTTCTTCGTAGTAGTCATCTTCTTCATCGCTGTTGTCTTCATCGCTGTTGTCTTCATCGTTGTTCTCTTCATCGCTGTGGTCTTCATCGCTGTTATCTTCATCGCTGTTGTCTTCATCGCTGTTGTCTTCATCGCTGTTATCTTCATCGTTGTTCTCTTCATCGCTGTTATCTTCATCGCTGTTGTCTTCATCGCTGTTATCTTCATCGCTGTTGTCTTCATCACTGTTGTCTTCTTCTTCTTCTTCTTCTTCGTCATCTTGTTGTTTTCCTTTTCCCTTTCCAATTTCTTCTTTTTTTTCTTCTACTCCTTCTACTCCTTCTACTTCTACTACTTCTTCTACTTCTTCTAATTCTTCTCTTTTAGTTTTCTTTTTTCCTTCTTGTATCATCTCTCTTTCACACTCTGGCCCAAATTTCGTATCCATCTGAGAGGATATTTTTTCTATCAATCGCTCTAGAGGATAGTAGAACTTACAATTACTTCTTCTCAGTCTTGTCTTGGCAATTATGTAGCTCATGAGTTGGGACTTAATGTACCACTACTATGGCTTTATATATCGGGGTGGGTAAAAGTCGTGAAATGTTTATGTTATCGCGAAACAACATTGTGCTATCTTTATTAATACGATACGGGGAATAACAAAAATAGATACGCGATAAGCAGGTAATTGGAAGTCAACATCATTAGGAAAACGTCCACATCTTCTATAGTACGTACCTAATTTGTAGGCTGTCAAATCGTTAATCACGCATCAAGAACAAGATAAAAATGGTAAATAGAGGTATTATCATTCATAGGATCAGTAGCATTAAGTAAAAAAGAATATTTGTAATATTATTATTACAAAGGTTTAGAAAGATCTAAGATTTATAGTATATATTTTATATTTATAATAATTTCTTTAGTAGCAATGAGAACGTGTATTAGATCGTGTTGTGAAAATGTAATGCCACGAAGTTCATATATACGAGTATATAGATTAAATTCCATATTATCCATATCATTTATATTAGTAATAGTGTATTATACCATGAAGCGATAATACAGAATAAATTTAATATTATTATGCAGTAATAAAGTTATCGTCATCACATTTCACAAGTGTCTTGATATTATCTTTTTTTTTTCACAATTCTTTTGCTCAACACAATTTCAATTGTGTTCATCAATGATTACAACTCTAAATTTAAAGGAATACTGTACAATATTTACTTGTGCTTACATCTTACTACAATATAATATTATTTCTTTTAAATAGTCCATTTACATTACATTCTTTCACCTTCGATATTATTGGCACATATGCTAATAGGGCTAGGAATATATTTTGTAGTCGTAGTCGTCGGTGAACACAATTGTAGATTGTGTTGAGCAAGCAACCAGCTATCTAGTCACTAGGGCAGATCATGTAGTTCGGGATATATGAATATGTTGATTACATCGTTTTTATAATTGTTTTATAACGTCAGTTTTATAATTATAAATTTATGATACAAATTAAAAAAAAAAAAATAATAAGAATTTATTATTATATACTCAAGAATAATATTCTAATAATATTATTTTTATCACTAGCCTATATGCAATATGTGATATGGTTATGTACTATGTCGTCGTATTTGTAGTCGTCGTTAAACACAATTGTGGATTGTGTTGAGCAAGCAACCAGCTTACTAAAATGCTATGACAGAGAATGTTCGGAATATATGTAGTTTACATCATTTTTATAATTTTTTGATTACGTCAATTTTAAATTTATGGTACAAAATATGAATTTTCTAATCGAATAAAAAAAAAAAAAATAATAATAATTAAGAATTTACTTATTATATAAAACAAGAATCGTGTTCTAATAACATTGTAATAGTAATATACTTTTGCCCTAGATGGCAGCACATATTATACATTAACTATGTCCCACTTCTTCGTTTTTATAAATTTTCAATGCTAAATATCAATAGAAATTTGGAAATGGATTTACAACGATAGAAAAAAAGGAAAAACTGAAAATAAATTTCTAATAATTTGAAAATTATATTGAAGCATACCGATATATATCTTAACGTATTTCCAAAATATTAGGAAAATTTCAAGTCTCAATTTTCTTTTAAAAGTTTAAATTTCAGTAAAATCAATATTTAAAATATTTATATAGATTCTTCTTATTATATTTCAATATTTTACAATAATGTTAAATAAAATCGACAAAAAATTATAAAATATTATGAAGCTTGAATACATTTCACTTAATTCAGTTCCAATTAATTGTGAATACACTTATGTTTTTTTTTTTTTCTTTTTTTTTCTTTTTTTTTTTATAGCAGTTTAAAATATATAAAGCAAGAGAAGGGATACAGGTTTAAAGAGTATAGTGTTGAATTTGGATTAACATTTGAATGCAATGATAAATCATTATATTCGAAATAAGATTCTGAACGAAATACTCTCTGATTTGAGTATTTAGGTGACTCATTTAGGGGTTTTATTATAAATTATTGAAATTGAACGTAGAGACTGATAAACAAAAAAATTGTAATCTGTACATATATTATAATACATGATGAAAAATTGTTTTTACCAATGTAATAAATTATCATTTCATTCAAATGTTAATTAAAATTCAACACTATCCCCTTTACACCTGTAACCCTTCCACACCAGTATACCGTCCCTTATTGCTTTTAGATTTTTCAAAACTGTTTATAAGATCAAAATAAATGTAATTAATTATTAAATATATAGGTACTCGTATTATATTTTAATATAATATACCTAATAAGTTATAACCAGTGATTAATTTCTGATAATTTAAGATACAACTTTACAAATAGGTAATAATAATAAACATGTGCGAACAAACAAAGATAAAAATACATTCAATAAAATTATAAGATAGTGTTATTTGTGTAGACTGTCAAAACCAAAAATATTATTAGGTTTTATTGAATATAATAAATTTTAATATATATATAATATAATGATATACAATGGAATTTGATACAATTTAAGTATCTAAACCTAGTAATTTACTATTAATATATTTTATTATATGTGTGTTTTGTTATGTCCTATAATTTTGTAATTTGTAATATAAAATAATTATTATAATTTTGGTTATGGTAACATGAGATATTTTGTAAAAAAAAAAAGGAGGTATTTGACAAAAAATTGTTTCGCGATTTCTAAAAAAAATTCAAATCAAAATTTCAGTTTTTGTTTATATTTCAAAATTGTTATCGCTTTTTAGTAGTTTATTCTGTCTCATAATATTGTTTTTGACTTAAAAATATACCATATACTTACTATACATCCACTTTTCAGTATAGTATCACATATATTATCATATGTATTATATATGGTTGATAAAGTGTTTACATGCTTCTGGCTTAGGGCAGAATTTAAAATATATGATTATTTATAAATTATAATGGATCATATTAATCAATCAAGTGATATAAACATACAATAATATAATGGCTATAAAATATCATATTTTCTTAATAGCCATTAGTTAAAATATTTTTAGTATTTTTTTTTGTTTTCAATTTTTTATTGGAACCATATTTTATTTGTAATAAATATATGTCTATAAATTATTTATATACTGTAAATTACGTATTTTTTTAAAAAAGAAGTCTATATTATGACTTGGTGCGTTAAATCCACTTAGTTTTTCTAGATTCAAGATTCCATCTGAATGTTTCATAGAAATGTATAGTATGTTTAGTTATGTATAATAATAATTGTAAAATGTTTTCCTATCCGATATTTAATAATTTTCTTTTAATTGTTATTTTCTTTTAAAGCAATGTCCTTTAAATTTTATTCTAGTCAATAATATTATTATATTTTATATTTTTGGTAAACATTTTTATTTTTTTTTATTGCAAACCCCATGTTAATTACACAGGCCTGAATTTCCAAGGTTTAATATATTTCACGCGAATAGAAGTTTACGTAAACGTGGAAGTGGATAACGTGGTGTAGTTCTACACGATATGACGAGAAAACACGAAATTACAAAAGGTTGAATGTTTCCGTTAAAACTCAATTAAAACTATTATGGACGGTCGAATTATACAATTTAAATGCGAGCCATTTTATAGTAAATATTAATATTATATTTTTGACATAGATAGTTCAAATATTTCCAGTGATGGGAAAGAACGAGTTCATATGAACGCGTTCATGTGAACTCGTTCATTTTGAGTGAACTGGATACGAACGCGTTCTTTTTTTAAAAAATGAACTTGAACGTGAACTAAGTTCTTATTTGTTATAAACGAGAGTGTTTTTAATTAGTTCATAAACAAGTTCATTGATTGTCATATTTTAGACTTATGAAACCTAAAAATTTCGTATAATTTTATTTTTATCAAAGAAACGAAAAATTTCAGAAATTAGATTTGTTATTATTTGGCATTTACAAATTGTATTTTGTATTGTGTATTAATTAATGTATATTGAATATTTTAATAAAACATAGATAAGGAATATGCTATGAAGAATGAAAATAATATTTTGACATTTTGTTAACCATTTGATAGGTAGATATTTATAGTTTTGTATAAATCTTTCATGAATTGCCGATTGCTGATTGCGGTCATGTGTAATAATAACTATTACCGGTATATAATTAATAATAATATACTATTTTATTATTTTATAATATACCCATTATCATTATTATTATTATATAATGTCCACAGGACTATACTTAATAATTATGCGGGTTACTATAATATAGAATATACTTCTTTAATTCCAAATCCGACCGACATTATCGATTAAGAAATAATGAAATATCATCAGTTAGTATTTAATAGTTAGGTACTAGATCCTTTTGTGCTTTTGTGTTTTTATATTATTTTTACACTTTTTAAAATGTCTTTAAATATAAATTTATTTATTAACATTTTAGTTCAAATCGATGAGCGTGAACTTGAACTAGTTCATTTTGAAAACCAAGAACTTGAACTTGAATTAGTTCATATTTAATGCATTGAACTTGAACTTGAACTAGTTCATTTTTAAAAAGAACTTTCCCATCACTGAATATTTCAAATAAATGTAGATGCACAAATAAGTGTAGGTACCTATATATATATATATATATATATAAAAAGAAAAGAATAAAAATTGACCTAATTTAAATTTGGATTCCTCACCTATTCGGTTATGAAGACTACATTATATTAGTTATTATTGTACCGGGTCACCAATACAATAATTCAAGTTTCCTTTCAGACTAATCCCTATTTCAAACTATAAGATTTATACTTCAATGTATATGTAGTTATCTAACGATAATAATTATGGTTTTTCATTTATTTTAATACGTTCAACTCGAAATATAATATTTTTAGATAAATGTAGTAAATAAAGACGTATTTATATAATATTATATTCAATTCATATTAGACAGACACTTCAACACGTATGTAATATGTAATGTATTCAATAATATGAATTCGTGCGAGTAATTATTATTCTCATTTCCATTTTTCTCATTATATAAATATAATTTATTAAAATACATACCTATATATACTCGTATATCGTATATATGCATTGTGTAAACATGACGACATAATGTTAAAAATATTATAATATTATTGTTGTTTATAAAATATTACGATTTTTGGTTACAATTTTTTAAGAACTGTATATATGATCAGGAATACGTGCAATAAAAATATTGTATTAAATATGACTTTTTCATTTTATTATTTGAAAATTATTTGATAAAAAAAATTATTACATTTATTTTATTAATAAATCTATTCGTAAGTAAGACACTTAGGTAATCATCTATATTATAGTAGGTGCCTACTATACATGTATATCATATTACTGTAATTTATTTCTGCTTTATTGCTATCGTAATTTATTAAGATACCCTAAATAAGAACAAAGCTTTATTTTAATCGAATGTTTTAAATTGTTGTTATCTTACACGTTATTTAGATAACATAAAATTGTTTATCATATTCATATCGTTTTTGGTTATAATTTATAAATATGTTCAGCTTGAAATTCTTGTTTCAATGCTCGGTAAATAAATTTATTCAGATGATTCCCGAGTAGGTACATAGTTGCCTGTCCTTAACGACACGTATGACATCGCACAAGGCTCTTTCGTCACTTTGTTCTCTAAAGAGCAATATTATTAATATTAATTATTACTCCTATTAATAATTACTATATATTCGTCATTTTCCATGTCTCGTACATATTAATAATGTTCCATTTTTATTTAAATGATGTTTTATATTATTAACAGACCGAAATGTACTATAACGATTATAACTCATCAATCATCATCACGTACAATAATATTATTCACGAATAAGTTCATATTAATACGGGTATTATAATTTGAATTTACTGATTATTTATTATATGTATGAAGGTGTGTCTTGACTGAAAAATACTACCACACGGGTATGTCTACTGGAATATGGTTGTATGTTGATATCCATATTTCCAGCCCCCTATTTTTGACTTTTAGAATAAAATGCGAGCCGATCGTTTATACTCAATTTTCGTCGTTTGTAGTTTTGTACCCTGACTACAGGTAATAAGTTATAATGTGTATAGTTATAACTTGTAAGTGTAGGAAAATGATTTTTGAAATTTAAACTTTCAGGGAAAGCTGACGCATCTGTTTGTAGCTAACCACGTATTTTTGACATAATGGTATATGGACATTACCAATGAACTTTGGCTAATGTTAATGTCAGCATATTCGTGTGTATAGGCACATACGATGATTGTTATTTGCGTTCTTAATACAAAAACACCGGAGAAACAACTTTACAAGAACCAAAACCGAAACTTGTTTCCTTTTTTATATTATATAAAGACATACAAGATATGTTTGTAACATCTCCAGAAAACTACGTAATTATTTATCGTTTCGAATAAAACAAAACAACGAAATACGAGAAACGAACTAACACAAATATATAGTGAAAACCATCGCCCCGAATTTTTTTTTTTAAATCAAACAAATGAAGAATTAAAGAGTCCTGATATCAATAAATATAATATTATAAAAATTATTATTTTTTGTATTTTAATTATCCGTATTTATTGGGTTCCGAAGAAATTTCTCTACACGTCAAATTCTATGGTAACTATTGATCAGATCACTTCACAGTTCACACATTTGTAAAGATTAATTAAAACGTTCGAAACAAATATTTTAAAATATATAAGTATCATTTTGATTACCCGATTACCGATTGTGTAAATTGTCGTACGGTTGCAAAGAAAAATTAAACGCAACACATATGACATATCTACTGAATTAGAAAGTATTTTTTGCTGTCGTAACGAATGACTTCGTGCTCAAGCGCGCCCGCAGGATAAAATTCTACTAGGGGCAAATTAATAATTATTGTTAGAACAAAGCGATTGAATTATTTATAAAGTTTATTTATCCACCGACATTCTATTCTACATTTCTTCACGTTGGACCAACAAAATACCGTTTTCCAGGACATTTTGTTGTCACCAGGTCGTACCATTGAAATATATAGTTTTAGATTTTGAGCGAAGTGAAAAATGTATTGGTTTTACAATGATGTGTGTCTTTTTTTTTTTTTTTTTTTAAGCATAAAGACACTTTTATTACCCGAAATAATGCTCCGACTTTCACGAATAGTATATTATGTTTCCGGTTGGAAAGTGGATATTGTTGGTACTTTACTTTGGTCATTTATCGAATTTATCAAAATTATTGACCCGATGCTTTAGAAAAAATGACGAAAAAACGGTAATATATTAATCAATATCTACATTATCTCACTGAACTTCACTCAGAATCGTGATTATGATTCGCATTTAATCTTATAATTATTCTTGCCTTTGTCCAAGAGGCAAAAAACAAACAAAAACGAGTTTTAATTTAAAATTTTTTATTTTTGTACGTTTTGTAATAATATTATACGTGTAGGCAAAGGCGACTTTACGCTTGACACGAATGCATCAAAATTGCATATACGATGCCCCTAATTACAATTACGGACTACGGTACCTAGTTACCTACTATAATAATTTTGGCAATAATATTTTTAGGAATGCGAGAATTTACAATATTGTTATTTACTAAATGTTAAGTTAATAAATTCATAGTTTTCGTTTTTTTACACCTTGTTATTTCTGCAGAAATGTTTAGGATTAAAATATTCCAAACTTACAGTTGCGCGTTTGAAAACGTCCGTGTTTTATTCATTCGTAAAGGCCTTGTCATGATAGCCATTTATCCCTGTTGGTTGCTAGGTTCTTCAGCTGTGAGTATGAGGTTGGGTTCATCAGCAGCATCAATACTCACATAGATATTGTAATATTGATGAATTTAATTTTGTTTTTCGATAACTCCAGCACCAGATGATATTTTTCTCTCGTAAATTTTCGACTGAATTCCCTCATTTCCAACGTAGGGAGAGTAACAATTTATAAAAAATTTAAATCTTTAAGTTCAATAATTCCCGAGTTGCCGTGAAATATAGAAATCTATTTCGCAAAATTTCGATTTCCCAAGAAATATTTCGTATTTTGAATACTATACGACCATTACTGTATCAGAGTATCCTCATAATGCTGCATCAAAATAGCAACAACGGCCGCCACATTTTCTCATTTATTTTTAAAATATTATCGAACATTAATATGAAATAAGAAGTGAATTTTACGTATTTTTATAACAACTACATAATATATTTTATCAATATGTAATTATTATTTCGATTGTAGGTAAATTAACCTTTTTTTTTTTTTGTTGTTGTAGTATTGGTATAAAAAATTCAGGGGGAGCAATGGCCCCTTTGGTTCCTCCTGCGGGCGCGCTTGTTCGTGCTGAAATCGAATAAAATAATATGAATGAAAATACGGAGGAAACTCGTCAAATTACTGCAATGCGGCCAATTTTATATATTTTTAAAATTGCTATAAAATAATATTATGATGTAATATTAATCTTGGATTAAATTCATTTTTTATTTTTTTATTTTATTTTTTTTTAATTAATAGAAAACGGTCGTCGGCTCAATAAATCTATAACGTAAATTTATTGTGAAAATACAATAACTAACTTGCGGCGAGTTTAATGTCTGATGGCACTGTACAGGATTTTTGCGCTCAGGGAAAGTGAATGTTGTTTCGGCAAAATCCGGTCAGCCGCCGCCGCCGCTACTCATCAGAGAACGCCGTGCGGCGGGTGGTTCGTGCGATGCCGCGTGCCGCCCATAGCGCGCGAGACAGACGACGATTGTGTTTTCCGGCCCACGCGCACACACGCGACTTTCAGTGGACTGTTGGTCGTTGGCCCGTACGCCGGTGTGCCGTCGACACAGCCCATTGAAACACGTCCATTTAAGTGTAAAAAGGCATTCAACGTTACGTCGCCGGAGCCACGCGCTCACGACTGTACGTACTTTTTTATACCGCGGTTACGGCTATATCCGTTTTTGTAGTTACCGCCGCAACTCGTCGTAGCGTCCGTGAAGATATAATTAATTGACGGCACGACGTTGTGAGTCTTTTATCATAATATTAAAATATTAAAATATCATCCAGTAGAAGAACGACGTGACTTTTTCGAACGTTTGTCAACATTGAGGAAAACACGACGACAACAAAATATTCGGTATATCTTAACGTGAAGTCTTCACTCAACTGAAGTCGCGGTCGCCAAAAAAATGGCGTCGCACGGGATCACTTTGCTGAGATTGACCGGCTGGACGTGGAAGTTGATATTGGCGTTGATCGCGTGTAACCATTTCGCAGTGATATGGCCATTCTTTTTCGCTGTCGGTAAGTATATACTAATAAGTACGAATAAGTAATAATATAATATCAACGATAACGTTTTGAGCAATTTATTGTCCAAAAAAAATTACGTGAAATTATTAATTTTACCTAATAATATTTATTAAATTTTATATTATAATATGGTAGTGAAATTTAAAAAAAAAAAAATTATTCTCTTCTATGAGCCGTTTATTGGGGGAAAAAATAATTTTTACGCGACGACACATAGAAATTGAAAACATTCGATATAATTTATCATGGAAATCATTTACTCGTACCTATAGGTATATTTTTTTTAGTTACAATATCGCTCGTTTACATTACATATAATTATTATTTTGTTATGTATATTTATTTTTCATAAATAATTGATTTCATTCAAAATAAATTACTCGGACGAGTCGTTTATGGTCAATACAGCGAGATTTCTTTTTTTTTTTATATATAATTTGACATAATACGATCGCTTTTAAAAAATATTTTTAACGTGTTTCGTTCGAATACACCATAATAATTAAATGCTTTTCATATTATCTTAAACAATTTTTAAATATCGTTTCACTCAATTTTCTAATAATTATATTAATTATGTGTGCTACAAATTATAAACAACACTATCCGCTCTGATTCTGTTTTTGTTTATTTGGACATAAAACATATCAAATAATCAAGAATATTATAATTCTCACATGTTTTTTTTGTAAATAATATAATTATTTGTTTGTTTGATTTACTTTATATTAATAATGATGTACGTATATCATATAAACAATGTTTAAAAAATAGTGATAATATAATATAATATTATATTATAAATCTTTCATTAAGAAGTAATTTTTGTTCATATATAGTACTTCTTTTCTGAAAGATCAATTATAATTTTAATATTTATACATTTAAAATATATTTATTTAAGATAGAAAATTTTTAGTTTCTTATTAATTTTATAATAATAATTATTATTATTATTTTTTAAGTAAATTAAAATAGATACAATTGAATAGATTGAAAAATATCCAAAGATTTATTATTATTATTATTATTATTATTATTATTATTATTATTATTATTATT
>JAIUCT010000015.1:912682-936072 GCA_021307375.1 Tetraneura akinire
TTATTATTATTATTATTATTATTATTATTATTATTATTATTATTATTCAATGTATTCTATTCATATAAAATAATTTCAGATATTTAAATTAATAATGTTTGAGCATAATGAATAAATATAATATGTACAAACATTATTACTGCATTGCTATTTTAATATTTATATTAAAACATGTCATAATTCATAGGTTTATTTTAATAATAATTTAAAATAAAATAATATTTTATAAAATATATTTTAATATGATGCATATTAATATGATTATTCTTTAATCGTGTTATCTAGTTACATTTTATGTATAAAATAAAGAATGTGACATGGTGAAATAAAATAAAATTTATATTTCATGTAGTTAAATAAAATATTATTGCATGACAATTAGTTAAAAAAGTACACAACGATTTTTTTAGTTTATGAGTAATTTTATTTTATTATTTTATTATATTTTATTTATTTTTTCATTACATGAAAATGTAGCTGTAATAAATTTAATAATAGTATTTTTTAAATATAACTGGTTTATTATCAATAATTTGTAATCATATTTTTGGTTTTAATTTATATAATATTGTGTTTAGATACTAATTGCCAAATATATACATTTATTAAGTATATTTAACTTTATCCTTTAATAGTTCAATTAAATATGAATACAACCAAAGTTCATTATTTACGAACTAATTTTTAAAAATAAGAATCATTATTGATTGTTAATAAAATAATAATAATTTAAATAAAGGATATTTATATATTATATATTAACACATTGTAAAATTTATGGACAGACAATATTTATTTGATTTTTTTTCGTTTGTATTGTACAAAACTTTAACAAATATATTTTATATCGTGTATGTAATATTATAATATTATACAAATAATATTTAATAAAATGCACATTCATGTCTATAAATATAGTTATTTGATTTTGATATATAGTATGTAATATGTATTAAATGCGATAAATTGATAAATGAGAAAAATGAATAATGAATATCTTACTAGCATGTGTGTGAAATAACAGTTTTTGGCTACAATATACGTTTAGTAATATTTAGTATTTATAGGTATATAGTAATAATTATTGATTAAAAAGAAATTAATGACATTCTGAAGTAAAACGACACCTAAGATTATAATAGGTTTTATTATTTTTATTCTTACAATTTAAATAGCGTAAGTACTTTTGAACATATTTAGACTTTAGAGAGCATAAATAAATAATATAATAATAATATCTATTATATTTTGATTAACAATGTCATTAATATAATGTGATGAAATATTTGTATAGAATTAAATTATTATAATTTAATCAATTAACATTTAATATTAATTAGTTATTAAAAACATCAAATAAATTGCTATTTTTTAGAAGTCCAAATTATAAGATATATTAGATGATTATAAATTTAATAATGTTATGTTATATAATATATATTTAATTTTAATTCTACTATAACAAAGTGCCGTAAAATAAGTTAAATCTAGTTCGTCGAGATTATAGTTTATATAAGAAATAGGCACCTAACTATTGATAAATTCAAAAAATAATTACTAGTACCTATATGAAATTTTCCATCGAAATCATACACCATTTATAGTATTCGAACTTTTATTTTTGCATCAAAAATGTGTTCATAATTTGAGAAATACAAATCCACAAATTATTGTAAAATCAGTTATCTTAAACTTTTAAGTCGTTAAAATTAACCTATTAATTTTTAAAATACTCATATTTTATGTGGTTATGATATAGTGTATTATGAAACAAAAACATATATCAAATTTACACAGTTGCGTATTATAATCAAAATTTGTAAGCGTTGTTAATTATAATAATACAATAAAAACATTATATTTCATTTATTTCACTAAAAATTTAAATAAAAAAAAGGTAACCTGATACTGGCGTTAGTTCAGTTGTGTAAAGATAGTATTACATTTTGATTAAAATTTGAATGCAATGATAAATCATCGTATATTCGAAAAAGCAATTCTGAGCAAAATTTAGTGATATAATTATAGGACATAGGTATTGATTATTGATTACAATTTTCACATATTTATTAAAATGTTTACTTATTTGAATTTAGATATTAACGTGAGTGTTTCTCATATTCATATCCAAAGTACACATATGAAAATTCAATAAAATGTTCAAGTTTCGAAGTTGAATATTTTGATTATTTCATGAGTTATTATAAAATTGAAATCGATTTCGTCAAAACTTCAGTTCTGTGAATATTTCCGAATTTCGTCATATTTTGGGAGTTTTTTCTACGACTTAAGGCGACTTATCAGTTGTTCAAATAGTAAATAAAGTACTATGAATATCAATTTTTTTTTATCAGAATCATATGCTGTTATCATAAAAGAGAAACACCTTTTTAAAACCAATACATTCTTCGCTTCACTCAGAATCTGGAGAATTTGAAAATTATGCAGATATAGCCTGGACCATAAGTCAATAGAGTAGTTAAAGTTTCTCTATTATTAATAGACAAAATATTTTATATTATTATATTTTATTAGAATGGGAAATTTAATTCGATATTAAATAAAATAAAAGTTTATTTCAATTTATTTCACGAGACATAAGTTTTTAATATGTAATTAATATTAAATAAATAAATAAATTATAATGATTGATTAATATAATTTTTATTTGTTTATAACTCTTTACTAACTAAATTAATTTAACTAAATTTAGATATTCAGGTTATTAAAATTAATAATAAATATTCATTACATATTATTTATAGTTACAAAATTTATTGTTTGAATGATATCTTGGTGTCTAACTGATTTGCAAAAATTTAAGTATTTTATTTAAGTATTTTATTTTTAAATTTTGTGTGCAAGTCATATGGATCATAGAATTTGTTCACCAGAATTCTATAATTTAAAAATATTTCTAAAATATTTATTCAAATTAGCATTTTATTTTTATGAATGAATGGTTTTTTCTACATAGTATACCTACCGATTAAAAGACAATTTTATAATTTTTGTCTTGGAATTTTAGTAATAATGATAAAATATAGGATCGTATACGTTAACATTCAAGTTTAATTAAGTATAGTATACAAAATTATTTTAAATAAATATATAGCTATACAACAATTCATAGACAATAATACTTTATAAGACTTTTACACATTTGTTCGAATTTTTATGAAATTATAATAAATAATATACTAGTTTGCATAGTAGGCATCACATTATGTTATTTACATATAACAAATATTTATGGTATGATACTACGATTACATTTGGCGTAAGATTTTTCTATTGACATTTTGTATTTGCATTATTATAATAATAATTGACAAATGTTTTAGCTTGAGAACTATATAATATTATGGCGTTGACTCCAATATCGATAACACTGTCGATAAGTGATATTAAAAGCGTATAAACCAAGAAAAAAATGTGTTGACGTGTCGACATTTTTTTTTTACACACACATATATACATTTATGCATAATATATTTCCTTTTCTTTAGATTTTGAATGATAAAAAATAAAAATTGAGAGCGTAATACAATGTCGAAAAAATGACAAGTATAATGCATAGAATTTTCCATGAGTTTTTTACTCGATGCTGTCGGTTTATTTTTCACATAAAAATGAGATTTAAATATTTGACTACGTTAAATATGTATGTAAATTTTATGTAGGTATATAGCAGGAAAAATAAAAAAAATATCAGGAAGGTAAAAATAATGAAAGTAAAAATATATAAAATATTATTATTATGATATATACTTCAAAAATAATAATAGTAATTTCATGTGGGTAACAAACAAATTATTTGCAATCAACAGTATTTAATTATCACACTACTAAATTAATAGACTTAAGTTTTATAAGCATTATTAATATCGTCATTATACAATTACATTAATTCATAATAATATTCATTCGTGTAATAATATTTTAATTTATACTTATCTATATAATATTATATTATGTTGAAAAAAAAAAATATTTATTTAATATCATAAAATATACCTCCTATAGTAGGAAAAATAATAAGTTATTTTAATAGTTTTTTTTTTTTTAAAAAAAAAATTCTTATATTGAAAATATTATGTGCTTATACTCAATGTTGTGTAAAATATTTAATTATTTCTCCATGTTATTAATAAATAATATCGTATTTTCCTAACTGGGTTTTTTAAAATTTTAAATTAATATCTCATAGTCATTTGAAAAATTAATAAAAATATATAAAAAACTTTTTAAATGAATTCTTAAAATTTTAATTAGAAAAAAAAAAAAATAATAAATAAATATAATTATAATACAATTTTAAAACGTTATAATAAAGTATTTATTAATTTTTATGTGTATTATGTTACTAGTTCATATAAATTAATGGAATAAAATATTATTGAAATTAAAAAAAAAATGTAGTCATATACTGTATTGTATAATCGTGTTCATGTGTAAATCCTATATTATCGATTGTAGTTAAATCTGTATATTATTGTTATGGATAATTTAATATTTTCTGTTCTTCTATAATATGAAGATAGCCAGGACTTTATTTTATAATACCACTGATAATAGATTATTGTGATTTTATTAAAATGAATAATTTCGTTGGTTTATAAACATTATAATATAAAGCCATAATAAATGTTGTTCAATATAAATAAGAAATAATATTATTGTTCGAATATACATACTCGCATTATTTAAATGCCTATATAGAGAGTTTATTTACTTGTATAATATTAGTAAGTTAAAAATGTGTGGATCATATTATTGATTCTTATACGCAGATTAATATATAAATATATTAAATTTAACAGTAATATAATAGGACAAAAAGTCAATATTATATAATATAATTCCAGAACACAGATTTATGGTCTTTAATTAAATTAATGAAGATTTAATAAGACAAGTTCGGTTTATTATTAAATCATTATGCGAGGTTTAATGAAGTTCTAAGTATAATAAAATTACTATTAAATGGTCAATCTTAGTATCTGCTATTTAAACATCGATTGGAAATAGGATGTACCCATATTTTTATTTAATTTCTGGGATTTTGAAATGTTTGAAATATTGTGTTATAAAAAAGGAAACATTTACTATCTGTACATTAGTGATATTACATGATACCGTATGATATAATTTACTTATAATGGAAATAATTATGAAAATATATCATGAAGTGAAATGAAATTATTTTTTTACATGACAAGATATTAAACGAAAAATAAATGCGTACATAGGTATATTATTTTTACATAATACATAAAATTATACTACTTTTTATGACAATATTAATGACTATTAATGTGCTTTAAGCCAGAGTTTGTTTTCGAAAATGAATGAAAATCGTATTTTTAATTTCAAAATAATAATTGAATAATAATATTAATTAAAACAATTTTGCATTATTCTCTGAATCAATTATTTTGGGGCCATCATCCCAAATATTTTACGAAAATATAATAATATTGAACTTTAGGCCTTGAAAATATTTGGGAAATGACGTATATTTTTACAGATGTGACAAAATTTTAGAACCATTGATTATTTTTCGTAAAAATATAAAATATTGATTAGTTTTACATATTATATAAAAAAAAAAAAAAAAAAAAAAATAGAAAATTTAGGATTTAATGTTTGAAAATTGAATTAATGTCCTAGGAATAATTTGTAATTAGTATCTTTAATATTTTAATATTTTACTAAACAGAAAGAATAGTTTTATTTAACATTTTTTTCAAACCTAAATTAAATACTATTCTAATTTCATCACCACTATACCGTTGGCTATTAAAAATTAAAAATTAATTTTTGATCATTTATGTACAATAAAATATCTATTTGTCATAATTTAATAAGTTTAAAAATCATGAAATTATTTATTAATGTACATATATATGAAAAAGACGAGCTGATACTTCTGCCGCAGGGATATAGGTGTGCAAATCATAGTGTTTAATTTTAATTAGAATTTGAATGCAATGATAAACCATTACATTCGAAAAAACGATTCTAAGCGAAGTTCAGTCAGATATGATTGTGAATACCCAATAACATGTTCAAGCCTCCAACTTTAATATTACCTGAATTATCGTAAAATACTGAAATCGAATTTTCAGTTTTCATGAAAAATACCATTTTATCCTCATTTATTCTACCGCATAGAGTCATTTTGAGAAATTTTAAAAATGACCTAAATAAAGTACCAACTACATCCAATATTCTACTGCAAACCTATGCTATTCATAAATGTCGGAGCATTATTTCTGGTCGAAAAAGTGTCTTTATACATAAAAATAAGATAAATCCGTATTAATACCTACTTTAAATTTTTATTTTACTGAAATTTCCACTGAAACACCTATAAAAAAAAATATTTAGTATTGGGATTATCCTCTAATATTTTGATATCATGTTAAATAATATGTGAGTATACTTCAGTAAAATGTTCATGCTATAAAATCCAAAACTGCCAATTTTATTAAACATTATATACATAAAATCGAGAATTTTTCTAAATATTAAAGGTACTATATTTTATATAAAAACTAACGTAACGGTTCAAAAAATTTAACACATATATGTATTACCTATGTGAACACCCAATAAAATTTTAAAATCTCTAACTTTCAAACTTCCGGAGTTATCGTGAAATATTGAAATCGAATTGACGATAAATGTATATTTAAATTAAAATTAAAATTCAATGATTATTATTGAACTATTAGTTTTTGAATAATTGTTATTTTAATCAAATACCATTTTTTACGTTTTCAATTTTATTCGGTAAAGTCATCAATTACAAATACAAGAATTGTTAAAACTATTATGATATAATTATAAATAAACTTATATTATTATTATAGATTGAAATCGCTGTAAATTTTTTCCTAAATAGGTATTATGTACATTTTAAATAAAGCTATCCATTTTGTTTAAATATTTATAAAATAAAAAAAAAAAAAAAAAAAAAAGAAATTAGAAATTGTTTTACTTATTTATTGATTTATAATTGTATGATGAGACTATGAGAGCCACTTTGGAAACTTCTAATATATTTCAATGAATTTATTTTCCATCTTAAACTATTTTATAAAAATATTATGTCGTAGATACAGGTAACCTTCCTTAATTGTTGTTACAATCATTGTAATTTTCAATTAATCATTTTTCGTCATTTCGCTCTAAAAAAATGTATTTGTAAATAACAATTATACAATTATTGAAAAGAAATGTAATTGCCATCATCAATTTTGTAACATTAACTTTTGATTTTTCTGCACAATTATATTATATGATGAATAATTTTGTTTATCCAAACAACTTTCGAACTATTTCTAGTTCCGTTTTTAGATTTAAATATGGGTAGAATTAAAATTTTTGTCTGATTCGCAAACGCACAAGATATTCCAATACTCGTATACGATAAAAATGGCGCACATCGCGGACTCGAGAATTATTGTAATTTTGCGTTTAAGTGGCTCATTGTCTGACTTATACGAAACAACTAAACCAAAGAAATGAATTTACATTTTTGTCTGTTTAAGACTATTCTACTCGTATTTATATGACATTAATTATGCATGCAATGTTAGCTTTTCAAATCAGCTTCTTGAGTTTGACTTGTGGAGGTCATTGATTTAAATTATTTTAATGCAATAATTTACTCAAATTATTCAGAATATCGGACGTGTTAATTATTAATTAAAAAAATTATATTTACTTTAAATCTTAAAATAAATGAAAGTGAATATATTCATATTATTCGTAATCAGTATACATAATATATAATATGCGCTTATTCATTAAAAAAAAGTATGCTATTGTTATTCAATCTGATTTATTGATGCATTTTATTTTATTTGTATTTATTTTTTGATGGCACTCTGCACGAATTTTACTATATTTATTATTTATAGCCGAATTAAAATAATTATGTATATTATAATAAGATTATGATACATATAAAATATATTTTATATGCAAAAACTAAAAATTTATGTATTTAATTATTATAATGTTTGTTATCACATTTTGTTAATTATGAAAATTTAAGGTTTTTATATAATACAGGTATTTTTGTAATTTTTAATTACAATACATTTCATTGGTATAATAATTATTTAACTAAGAAAATTTTATTAACAATTTTATGATTTATTAAATATGTTTGGCTGATAGTATTTGAAAGTATCTACATATAGTAATAAATTTAATGTTTGGTTATTTCATTATATTTTTGGATATTAAAATTAATCATTATTAAAATACTATATATATATATATATACGTACTAAAATTTTATATTTTTGTTCATAATACATTCTCTAAAATAATTGTAAGTATTTTATGGTCTATCATGTTGTTAATTATCTAATAAGAATTATATAATTTTATCAATAATATTATAATATACTAGTTTCTGTGAATTTCCCGATTTTCAATTCTGAACGAAGCGAGAATGTATTGGTTTTACAGTGATGTGTCTTATTTTTTTGTTTTATGTCTGAAGACACTTTTACTATCCTAAATAATGCTCCTATTTTCACAAATAGCATATATTTCTGGTTGGAAAGTGGATGTAGTTGGTACTTAATTAAGTAACTAATGGGTTATTTTTCGAATTTCTCAAAATTTACCATATGTAATTGTACCAATATGTCATTCGAAAAACGACCAAAAAATGACGAAAAAAAGACATTTTTCACGAAAACTGAAATTTCGATGAATTTGAATTCAATATTTTACGATAACTTAGGAAATTTTGAAGTAAGAGACTTGGAAAATTTTATTAAATATTCACATTGTTACTATATATATGTGGTCAAATTTTGGAACCCTTACGTTAGTTTTTCTACAAAATAATGACCTTGTATATTTTGTAAATTTGTCGTTTTTATGAATATAATGTTTGATAAAATTGGCAGTTTTAGGTTCTATGGTCTGAAAATTTTATTGAAGTATACTTACATATAACATAACATGATATCAAAATATTAGAAATGTTCCATGTCTCAATATTTTTTTTTATAGATGTTTAAAGTTGATATTTCTAGTTTAAACGATAATCTTATAATCCATACGAATATTCTTCTTATTATTTCTCAATACTTTTACAATAATAATGAATAGGAAACTAAAAAATTTGGAAAATTTTTGAAAATTTTATTGAAGTATACTGATATATCACTATATATATATACGAGTAAGTGTGTGTATTTCCAAATTATTAGGAAAATCTCAACACTCAATTATTTTTTATATGTGTTTGAATTTGAAATTTCAGTAAAATTAATATTTAAAATATTTATATGGATTTTTCTTATTATATTACAATATTTTACAATAATGTTAAATAAAATTGACAAAAATTTTATTGAAGTTTAAATTTAATTTACTGAACCCAGTTCAAATTAATTGTGAATTATTACATTTACGATTTTTTTTATAGCTGTTTAAAGTATAAAAAAGAAGAGCTTTATTTCATAATAAACTTAAATATGTTTAAATTAATTAAATTTAAATTTTAAATTTTTTTTTAAATTTATTTAAATAAATAAAAATATATTTTGGCGCAAAAAAAATAATTTTGGACTGAATGGGTAACGATATATATCCAAATATCAGTAATATCCAAATTCTCAATTTTTTTTATACCTGTTTAAATTTGATTATTTTAAATTTAAACGAAAATCTTAGAATCCACATTCAATAGAAATTAATAAAAAAGCCAAAAAATTTAGAAAATTTTAAAAATTTTATTGATATTCAAATACATTTTACTAAACTCATTTTCAATAAATACATTTATGTGAATAATTACATTTACGATTATTTTTATAACTCTTTAAAGTATTAAGTATAAGAAATGTTAGGGATATTGGTGTGTGTGTGGAAGAGACACAGTTGTAAATAGAATAGTGTTGAATTTTGATAAACATTTGAATGCATATATGATAAATCATTACATTGAAAATTCTTTTTTGGGTTTTATGATAAATTATTTATATTGAACTGTTAAATGTAAAAATTGTAATCGGTTTATATATTATCTGACGAACTTCGCTCAAAACCGTTTTTCGAATGTAATAATTTATCATTGCATTCAAATGTTAATCAAAATTCAATACTATCCTCTTTACACCTGTATCCGTTCCACACACACCCGGTATCCCTTCCCTTTTTAATGAATATTAATGACAATAAAATAATTATTATCTATGGTTTTATTAAATTCATTTAGACGTGTATAAATGTATGTACAATTTCTAAAGTTATGTTGCGCGCACAGTAATATCACTAATCATCTTGCATTTATCGTGTCCCGTGTGTACTTGTTAGATAATTTGTTGTGCATATTTTAAAGAGAAACATTGGGAAGTCTCCGGGGACAACTCGTTCTAAGCCGTTAAGATTTCAAGTCACTGACAGTCAACATTACTCATCTAATAGTAACTTTCTTTGGAATTGTTCATTATAGATGTAAAATAGTTTCACAGAATTCGTTAAAATTTATATGGACACACATGTGTAGTGTGTTTTTTATGGGCGTCTAGAGTTGGATTGAATAGACAATGACGTTATCACGGAGCATAGTATAATTATTATTTTTTGGAGCAGTGTCACTTTTTTAATAGCAGATGGTAGGTACACAAATAAATAATATATTAATTTTTGTATCATTTATTTATATTATAATAAAATAATATTGTGTTCGTTAAACAAAAAAAAATTACACATACAATTTAAAATCAATTTATATTGTCTGTTAGAAATTAACGGTATATTTTTAGTTATTATTATTGTTAGTAAAATATGTATTGTTGTAATCTAATCTAAAAATATAAGTAAGGTACACGTTGATCTTAGCATAATATTATATTACGTGACCAGTATTATATTATACTTGTGAATGCTTATGTGAAAATATTATTTTAATAAATTATTATTACAACTGTATATGATTATGGTCATCGATAATAAATAATTTTGACGAATACCTATACGAAAAATATCACGTACCTAAATTGAATGTACAACAATAAATACAAACTATATTTCATAAGCATAACAGTATAATATATAGAATATAGTGGCATTTAAATATGCAATAAATCAAAACATATCACGTACAAAAATAATACCTTGAGCTATTGATTTTTCTATTCGATTAGATTATAACGTTATATTATTTTTTTTTATATATATATACTCGTATATTTTATTATAATATTACATACTAATATGATAATACGAGTGATTAAAATTTGTTTTTATTAAGAAATAATTATTTACTTAACAATAATATTTTTGTTGTCAATCTCTCATTATTAACTATTGTATATTATTAATATACATATTATAATATTTCAATAATTATTAAAATTTTCTTCGTCAACATTTCCATTTTGGCATTAATTATCTCGTCACAATATTTTATACATACGATACATAAATAATATTCTTGAATAATAATTTAAATTATAAGAAAATTGAATGCACAGTGTCTTTATTTAAAATTACACAATATTATAACTTATATGCTAGCCGATTGACCGATATATGAGTTCGTTTCGTTGTAATATAAAAGTGTAAACTGTAAATGTAAA
This sequence comes from Tetraneura akinire, assembly GCA_021307375.1. Taxonomy (NCBI): domain Eukaryota; kingdom Metazoa; phylum Arthropoda; class Insecta; order Hemiptera; family Aphididae; genus Tetraneura; species Tetraneura akinire. Next base: position 924,304 of record JAIUCT010000015.1, read on the forward strand.
GTGATAAATGATAATATATGGAATTATTCTTCATTAGTTTTTATACATATTATATTAATATTTTTTTAATATATAGTTCCAAATAATATTCAGGAAGCATTTTTGGGATTATTTTAATATGGGAAATTTGTCAAGATTATGTCTAAAATAATAGGTCCATTGTATACCCATGATATCAACATTATATAATGACGTTATTGCCAAAGTAATAGAGTTAACACGAGGAAAAACTCGATAAGAAATCTATCGTCTCACATGGAACGTTAGTAATCATCAAGTTACGTAAAAGTAAAGTAGAATAAAGAGGCTCAATCTGGGATACTAATAACCGCACTACACAGGTTGTCCTTGAATATGAATTTTGAGTATATAATAATAAATTCTTCATCAATGTATTTTTTTATTTGATTCGAAAATTCATAATTCCTACCATAATTATAAAACTGACGTAATAAAGTAATTATAAAAATGATGTAACCTATATATTCGTATATGACGACTACATACTCTGCCCTAGCGGTCTAGATAACTGGTTGCTTGCTCAACACAATCTACAATTGTGTTCACCGACGACTACGACTACAATTATTCATGGCCCATTATGTTAATAATATCGAAAGTGCAAGTATGTATTGCATATTGACTATTACAAAAAAAATAATATTATTGTAGTAACATGTAATCACAAGTTCATATTGTACAATATCACTTGAAAAATTAGAGTTGTAATCAAGGATGAACACTATTGTAGATTGTGTTGAGCAAGATAATTGTGAAAACATAACAATATGAAAACACATGAGAAATGTAATGACGATAACTTTATCAGTGAATAATATTATTTCATTAAATCTGTATGCTTCGTTCATAATATATTAAAACTATTACTAATATAAATGTTATGGATAACATCGTATGTAATTTGCTTTTACACAACAATGTTAGTATATACATTTGAACTCCTTTTACATTACTTTCATCACAACATAATCTATTAAATGCTCTCATTGTGACTAATAAAATTATTATAAAAATAAAATACTATAAATTTTCGATCTTTCTAATAATCTTCCTAATAATAATATTACTAATACTGTTGTTCAATCTTTTGATCTTGTTCTTCTTGCTTGTTCAACACAATCTAAGGGACGAAGGCTAATAACTTTATATATCTTCTTATTATATCCTTACATTATTCTATTATTGTTAATTTTTTTACTTTTTTTTTTATAAGAAACCCGCTAGAAGATCAGATGAAGTAACCAACTCTTCCTAACTAAAATGGATCAACATAATTTATTAGAGCTCGCATATAATATATACCAGTGGCGGCTCGTGTCTAGGTGCGGTAGTGCATGTCATTTTATAAAAAATAATTTTACTCAATTTTCTGTACAAAATACCCATATTACCTATCTAATATTTTACTAAAATGTACATAGATACGTATTTTTCTCTTTCCCAACAAATAATATAATACTTAAACTTATCTAATATACAGATATATACGAGGTTAGGTTAGGTTAGGTTAACCTTTTTTTTTTTTTTTTAAGGTTAACCTAACCTCAAATATCTAATATATTTAATATATAGATAATATAATATAATAATATACCTATATAATATTTATATATTCGATAAAGATCTACTTCCGCGCCGGGCTCAATGAAGTATGTATCCGAACACTATGGTAGCGGAAAAGCTATGGTGATGGTAAAGCTTTTCACCCTCACCAGTATTCCACTGGCAGCTATGGTGGTGGTAAAGCTTTTCACGTGAATCTGTATCCAAGGACAGCTAGTATATAATAACATATCTAATATAATACGGTTAACAGCCATAAACTCTTTACACAATTATAAAATATATTACATAATGGTCGGTAATTGTTTATTATTATATTGGCACCGCCTGTTTTTAACACCACTAGCCACTATTATATACAAATCGTAATTTGAGTAGCGTGATTATAACGTAAGGAGGAAGGAAAGTTTTCACTATATATATGTGACCATTGTTGTAGTAACATATTATCAAATACCAAGTCTAGAGTTACCTACGATCCACTAGAGAGTGATGGAAGGAAATTCCTTTCTGAAAGACAACATAGTGAGCAATAGTGAGCACAAAAGAAATGAAGAGATGAATAAAGCAAAAATAGAAGAAAAAGAAGAGAAGGGGAAACAAGAAGAAAAAGGAAAAGGAAAAGGTAGTAGAGAAAATAATTTAGATAAACGGATCAGGAATCATTTGTTTAGGGATGCTTTTTCCCCGCGTATCTGATTTTGGAACTCATGAGAGGGTATGTGACTAATATTCCATTGTGCCCTCCAATGTGAAAATAAGTGAAATAGGAAAAGAAGAAGAAGAAGGAGTTGAAGAAAAAGGAAGAAGAAGAAGAAGAAGATTGAAATGGAGATGACTATGAATTGACGATGGTGATAATTAGACATTGATAGAATGGATTGAAAATCATCAATTCTACTACTAGTTTTATGTTTTTTAAGAGTGAATTATGTAATAGAGTCGATAACATGCAGTATGTATGCAGTATACTAGAAAAAGTAACAATGTACTACATTATCTTGAGATCTATCATTTTGTTTATCAGTAATAAAGTATATTTTCTTGCTCAACACAATCTACAATTGTGTGTGTGTACCAATAATATTATATTATAAAAATATTACTCCTTTTTAATAATTAATTATTATATACAATAAATAGTTACACTAATAATATGTTTTTATGATGTATAATAGTAGTTGTAATCAACAATGGCTAAGTACTTATTTTTCAACAATTTTCTTGCTCAACACAATCTATAATTGTGTTCATCGTTGATTACAATTCTAATTATTTAAAGTGATAATATACAATATGTACTTGTTATTGCATCGTACTCTAATAATATTACCACTTTTCAATATGCAATATGTAATATGGAATGTCGTCGTATTTGTAGTCGTCGGTGAACACAATTGTAGATTGTGTTGAGCAAGCAACCAGCTAACTAATCAACAAAACATAGAGAAGTATTAAGTGCGGGCCATATACAGTAACCGATTATGTACATCTGCGCTCCCAAAATAATATAGATGTCATTATTTACATTTTATTATATTATGATAGTATAAAAATTAAATTATGATTTTTTTTGTATCACAAAATTATCAATATAATTTTAAAAAATCCTAGTTAATACTGAATTCTTGAAAATTTTAGTCTTCGTAATAAACACAGTTTTTTCATCATTTTTTGGCCGTTTTTTCTATTTCATCATAGTGTCAAGAGTCAGTTTCAATTTTTTGGAATTCGAAAAATGATCTAAATAATGTAGGTACCAACTAAATTCCACTTTTCAAGCGGAAATATATGCTATTCGTTAAAATTGGATCATTATTTCGAGTAGTAAAAGTGTCTTCAGATATATAAAAAAAAAAAAAACACACAAATTATTATAAAACCAATAGATTTCTCTTCGCTCAAAATCTAATTTTAGTTATTATATCATAATTATTTTTATGATCACATATTGAAATATAATCGTCAATAATAACAAATTTTATTATTTATAATACCATCACACTATAATATAATTGAATAAATATATTAATTTTTGTAAGATTTTGTATTCTTTTGAATTTTAATGATAACATTGTTGAATTAAGATAGGTGCTCGTAATAAATGTTTTAAAAATTTAAAAATACCTATATTTCAAATTTCAATTTTAGTTAGATTATTTGTAACAGAACATAGAATTGGAAACATATGGACTTTATCAATTTATTATAATCCATTAATCTCAATAAATTTATCACATTAAGTATTAAATACTCGTATATAATAATATAAGAAATAAATAAAATACTATATGCTATTTAAATATGACAAGCACATTAAGTTTTATAATGTGAAAGAAAAAAAATTATTCTTAAAAATGATTAATGAATTTAAGTATGTTAACGTTATAATGATTTGTTTTTGAAGTACGAGTAGGTATATGTATAATATTTTTTTTTTTTTTTTTACATTATAATATTTAAAGGAATAAACTTCACGATGGATGAAATTTTTTAAATTTAGTTTCAGAAAGTATACTAAATTTGAATTTATATTGTTGTCAGCTATTTTGTAGAAAAAAAACTTTTCCGTTTTTACGTATTTATCAAAAAAGTTGAGTTACTGATTATGTCTTGCCTAAAATCCGTCAGTATTTTTTTTAAGTCGTATTACTCGCTTGGGATTAACACGTTACACAAAACACATTTTTGCTTTAAAAGTAGACAATGAGATGAAAATAATTGTCTTTATTTACTCATTATCATATATTATATATATATATATAATATATATATATATATATATATATAATATACTCGGTATAATTATTATTTAATGAGAACCAAAAATTAAGAGTCTGTTTTATTTGGTCACATTTGTGTAACATTTAGGTAGTACTTTTCTAACACAAGTCCTTTATCAGAGTTTTTGTTAATATACTTTTTTTTTTTTAGAAAATATTAATATTTTCAGACTATTTTACCAATCAACCTTAATATAATACAGTATAGAATTAATAAAATAAAATTATTTTACGATATGATTTTTAATACAATGTGAAAGGAAAATATGTTTTTTCTATTATTATGATTATAGATGACTTTATTTCAGAAAAAACGATTAACTTTGAAAATAAATTCTCAAAATAAAATTCTAACAGTTATTTATTTTTACTTTTTTTACAAAACGACGAATGAGATATGAAGGTTATGTACACTTAGATAATAATATCATTACACTGATACGTATTATTTTAAATTAAATTTTGTATTTAATATATCTATATATATATTATATCGATTTGTTAACCTAAAGATGGGTAAAAAAAATGAATAAAATTTAAAAATAATACTACCGTTATTATCTTGTTGATTTATTTGTTATAATTTTCTTAATAATAATCATAATGTTTAAAAATGAAAATGAAAATAATAATTACGTGATAAATGTTAAAACCATATAATTTTCCGAAAAGTTTTAACTATAATCATAGTATTATACGAATGGATATTATAATATTATTATGAGGTTTTATTGTTTTTAAAAAAATATTAGTATTTTTTAAGGATTTGTTTTATTTTTCTCTGACTAATTCAAAACGTATCGATTACAATTATAATTAATGTTCTACGGGTACTTGTAATACATGTGTCAGCTATACGCGGTTACAATATTTGACTGTATAATATTAAAATCGTCGATGAAGACAATTCCGTGATCGAATACGAATGCGACGATAAGTTTTCCCGATCACGGGACTCGTTCGTAAAGTTCGTACTTGTATATCGTATATAATACACAATAATATTTTTACATCTGAAAATTTTTATTTTTATTTTATGGTGGACGTTTATGCGAGTAGCCTATATTATACACGTGTATTATTATTATTATTAGGAAAATAATGTATTCATGTTTTGCACACGGACGTTTGCAGAAAAAAAATATATATATATAAAGTCGCCGAAAGATTGTATAATAATATTTTAATTTATGGCTTGAAACTGTTTAATATAATCATATGCGTTTATAATAATATTCGTGTTAGTTAGTCATTTTTTTTCTCTCTCTCTCTCTCTTTTTTTCCTTTTCTGTCAGTCGTGTAATAATTAAAGGTATAATATCGGTCCAATATGACCCTCGTTAACCGTGCAGGGGCGAACAGGAAATCAGCCCGTCAACATCGCGTGCATATTTATAAACCATATTATAATAACAACACATTAACATAAAATAACAACAACAACAACAACAACAACAATAATAATAATAATAATAATAATAATAAATAATAATAATAATAATAATAATAATAATAATAATAATAATAATAATAATAAATAAATAATAAATAATAATAATATAATAATTATTTGTAACTAGGACCGTGGAAATTATTACTTTATAACGGCGAGGAGGTGAGTGGCTCGCGCGCCCGAGTAGAGTCTTTTCGTTTCGTCCGGTTTTTCGAACCGCACACTGCCATCAACATCATCATCAAGCGTATACGTACGTAATAATGCTAGGGGTAAAATAATAATTTCTATTCACATCACACACGTCTCCGTTCTCTGCGGTTCATCGTGTGCGAATGCAAAAACACGAACACAATAATATTAAAAAATATTGCAAATCCGTTCTCGGTTGTGTATATATTATGAAATACGCGGTCCGCGGATTACACGACGACGATTATAATTTGATTTACCGGGGCAAAAGGTTGAACTTTCTGGTATTTTTTTTTTGTGTTCACCGACGAAAGTAAAAAAAAAAAAAATATACGTACATTTTTTTTTTTTTCCTCCACGTTTTTAGTTTATTTTACGTACGTAACGTATGAGAATTATAATAATAATAATAATAATAATAATAATTCTCGCAGGTACAGTACAGCGTTTTTGTGTCGCATCGGGCGAAATTCGCTTTATTCTAGACTAAATGTGACTGTCGCCGCGGTTGTTAGAATTGTACAAGTGCCTCGACAATAATGACAATACAACGAAACGGACAGGAAAAAAATAATATTTACCATAATATTCTGTCGTCGTATTATATGTGAAAATTTGACGTGGCGGAAGAGTGAAAAATAGAAGAAAATAAAAATAAATCGAAAGAAGTTAAACGAGTTAAATATTTCCACTTAATAATACCCCACGTATTGTTAATAATAATATAAATCCGTTAAACAAAGCCGTATTCCGAAGACGCATGATGACGTGTTTTAAATACGCGTATTTAAAAGGTTACCTAAATATAAGACTAAGTGTTTATTGGACATTCTTGGATAAAAACTAAAAAAAAAAAAAAAAAGACGAGTTGATACTCCTACCGCAGGGATATAAATCATAGTGTTTAATTTTATATAATTAAAATTATAATATTTGAATACAATGATAAATCATAGCATTCGAAAAACGATTCTGAGCGAAGTTCAATGAGATAATGCCGTTTTTCGTCATTTTTTCATAATATTTTCGATTAAACTAAAAATATCAAATTTAAACGGCTATTTAAAAAAAAATGTGACTAGAGATTTTTCTAATATTTTGACATGATGTGAAGTAATATGAATATATACTTCAGTAAAATTTTCAGACTATAATGCCCAAAATTGTCAATTATATCAAACATTATATACGTAAAAACGAGAATTTTGAATATTTCGTGAAATTATTCGTCCAATATTTTTAGTAAAATTGACGTAACGGTTCCAAAATTTTACCACATATATAGTAATATATATAGTAGCTATGTAAACACCCAAAATATTTTTAAGTCTCTATCTTCAAAATTGCCTGAATTATCGTGATATATTGAAATTGAATTCGTCATAATTTCAGTTTTCGTGAAGAAAACTTTCATTTTTTCGTCGTTTTTTCTACCGCTTAGGGTCAATTTTGAGAAATTCGAAAAATGACCTAAATAAAGTACCAACTACATCTACTTTTACATCTGAAACTCGCTATTTGTGAAAATTGAAGCGTTATTTCGGGTAGTAAAAGTGTTTTCAGACATAAAAAAAATTTAAAAAAAAAAAGACACACATCATTGTAAAAACAATACATTCTTCGCTTCGCTCTGTATCTAATACGCGTACAATAAAAAATAATAACATTATGTCTATGAGAAAAAATTGGATAGAAATAAAATATTATAAGTATGTTTACTCATATAATAATAATTAATAACATATTGTTAAAATTATTAATATAATATGTGTTTGTGTATCGACGGTTTATTAAAAATAGCAATTAATTTAAATTAATTTATTATGATATTGTTCGTTTTGCGTATAATATAGGTTAATGTAAATAAATATTTAATGTCGACTAATCATACGAATTATTGGACTGTAAATTTATAAAAAGGAATAAACTTAGGTATTACAAACATAATATTATGTATCTGATTATTTCACGTTCAATATTCCAATTAACATACATATATATATTTTCAATCAGATGTGTTCCGAAAAAAAAAGAACTAAAAATTAAATCATTTCTCCTATATGCAAGGAATTGCTCGTTAAGATAACCGTTTGAAATTCGTTTCGGGAAAACGTAATATAAATGCGTATTTATAATAAAAAGACGATTAATCAATTTTAAAAGAATAAATTTAATCAGTCCATTTTTGGTGAACCAACTTTAAAATTGAAACTTTCGTTCGTAAATTGTGATTTGAATTATTATAGCGTATAATTATTCGTTAATTAAAATAAATGATTGCAATCTAGTGATAAGTTTTAATCCATCGCGTATCACTGTACAAGTATAGCGTATAAAATAATAATGATAATAATAATTGATTTGTTAATAATATTTCAACAATAAGTAGTGTAATTGATAAATGAGAATGGCAAATGTCCAACTTTTGGTGGTGGTTTGTCGAATAAATTAAAATATAATGCATTCGTAGTTTGAAAATAACGCGAACAAGAATGTTCCAGAATAGATGATTAATCAATTATTATTATCAAACATTATTCGTATATACACGATAATAATATTATGTTGTTTAATTTTGCACAGCGATGTTTCTAATATTCGATTATATATAGAAACAATAATTATTAATTATTATATTATTATGGTATAATATTCCAGGGGTGGTCAACATTTTAATAAGAAGTTATTTGCGAACCGTCTCAAAAATTGGAAAATATATGAGCCAAAAAAATTTTGTTTTCACTTTAAACGTATTGATTATTTAGGCCCTAAAGTATAAAATCCTTTTAGTAAAATCAATGTTTAAAGTATTTATATGGATTATTTTTATTATACTTCAATATTTTACAATAATGTTTTATGATTACTGGGTTATAGGTAAAATCGTTTTTCTAATATAATGATTTATCATTTAATCAAAATTCCACACTATCCTCTTTACACCTTTATCCCTTCCCTTGATTTTTAATAATAATTATATCACTAATACAAAAATAATTTAATTATCCTATTTATATTTCATTTTTTAGGTAGTAGTTAACAATATTTCGATTATTATGTTTTATGTTGTCTAGGATTAGAAGTAAGTCGTGATCTGCATGAGCATATACGCACGATACTTATTAAATTTTATATTATATTGTATATTAATGTGTTATCTGTAATTTGGGCCTGCGGTCTGTTTTGTATAAATAAATAAATAAATATAAGTACTCTACAGTACTTAATTCTACTATTTTATTAAATAATTTATTCGTTAAACAGTTGTACGTGATTAATTTTCAAAATTACCATAAATTATATATGTATATAAAATTAATTAAAATTATTAACAAAGATACTGATTTAGTGATTTTTCTATATCAAGTTAACTTGTATTTTGTGATTAAGCGAAATTATATGACATTAGGAGATTTATTATAATACTCTGTATAAATAGTATTAAATTGTGTGATATTAGAATAAATTAAAAATTAAAAGTATAATTAAATTTTTTTTTTTTTTGAGAAATTGTAACGTGTTAAATTGGTTAAACATTTTTCATACTTATGTATGCGAGTTCTTATAATATAATGAAAATTAACTATAATTACCTATATGCTATTTTTTTTATCAAAATGGATTTTTTTTTTGAATTTATAAATTTAAAGAAATTAAATAAAATGTTTAATATTAATAAATTATTATTATTATATATATATATATATATTAATAAACAATTATTAATAAACAATGTTTTTACTCGTTAAACTTTCTTCATTCAACGAGAAAGTTCTGCTAAAAATAAATAATCGTATATATTATAATATAGAGCATTATTTTCTGTCATTTTGTATACTTAAATGCAATAATGTTTTACACATTTTTATAACTAAATTATCAAACTCCTAACAACAATAATTGCTAATTTAAATTAAATTACAATTTGTCTTACGCTTAAGAGCTCTTAATAAACATAATTATTATTTTTTATGTTAACTTGTAAAGTTTGTAAGGTTTTCTGAATGTACATTTATCGCGAGTGTTTCTTTATCTTATATATTATAATTATATATAATATATTAAAGTATAAAAAGTAGCGTTTTAGATTCTGAGCGGAGCGAAGAATGTATTGGACGTACAATGATGTGTGTCTTTTTTTGTTTGTTTTTATGTCTGAAGATACTTTTACTACCCGAAATTATGGTCCGATTTTCACGAATGTTATATTATGTTTTAGATTGCAAATTAGATGTAGTTTGTACTTTATTTAGGTCATTTTAATCAGGTCAATTATAATTAAAATTCAACACTATGATTGCACACCTGTATCCCTTCCTTTGCTTTTTTAAATTCAAACTAAAAGTATGAGTCATCTATACAAAGAATATTGCAATATTATTTGCTATACTCGTATGAATCATCAGTGATCTATATATTGATGAACTAGTTAGCTGGTTGCTTGCTCAACACAATCTTCAATTGTTTTCACCGACGATATGTCGATATCCACCTTGTCCTATTCCACTTAAAAATTGGGCTAAATATAATTAATGAGAATCATAAAATAAATGAAAACTTTATTGTTGGCAATCCACAATTTTTATATATATATTTATATAGGTACTCAATATTAAATGTAAATATTAATATATTACGTAATTACATATTTTAATTTTTCTTATACATTTATATTACTATATACCTACATAATTATAATCTACGAGTATTTTAAGTTTAACACATAAAAATGTGTTCATTTTACAATGATGTGAATTTTTTCTTTTGTTTTGTTTTTTTATGTCTGAAGAAATTTTTACTACCCGAAATAATGCTAATAAAACTTCTAAATGGGTCACCTAAATACCCAAATCTGACAGTACATCGTTCAGAATCGTTTTTCAAATATAATGATTTGTCATTGCATTCAAAATGTGTTAATCTAAATTCAACTTTATTCTATTTAAACTTGTATCCCTTCCCTTGATCTTTTATACATTAAACAGTTATAAAAAAAATCGTAAATGTAACAACTAAGAATTAATTTGAACCGTGTTAAGTATAAAGTGTATTTAATCTTCAATAAAATTTTCAAAATTTTTGTCAATTTCATTTAACATTACTCTAAATATTGAAATATAATAAAAGGAATCCATATAAATAGGTACTTAAAATATTAATTTTACTGAAATTTCAACTTTAAACGCCTATAAAAATATATATATATATCTGTATACTTAAATAAAGATTTCAAAATTTTTCAAAATTTTTTGGAAATTTTTTGGAAATTTTATCAATTTTTATTTTAAAAGTATTAAGAAATAAAAATAATACTTGTATGGATTCTAAGATTTTCGTTTATACTAAAAATATGAATTTTAAACAGCTATAAAAAAAATTGAGACTTTCGAATTTTCTAATATTTTGATATTATATTAAATAATACGTGAGTATACATCAGTAAAACCTTCAGATCATGAAACCTAAAATTGACAATTTTATCAAACATTATATACATAAAAACGAGAATTTTACGAAACATTAAAGTCCTATATTTTGTAGAAAAAATTAACGTAATAGTTCCAAAATTTTATCACATATATATTGTTCCTATGTAAACACCCAATAATATTCAAGTTTCTTACTTCAAAATTGCATGAATTATGGTGAAATATTGAAATTAAATTCGTCGAAATGTCAATTTTCGTGAAAAATGCCGTTTTTTCGTCATTTTTTGGTTGTTTAAATATCGCATATGGCCAATTTTGAGAAATTCGA
>JAIUCT010000015.1:936082-974928 GCA_021307375.1 Tetraneura akinire
AATAATAATAATAATAATAATAAGATCAATATGAATTTCGTGGTTTAATTTATAATTATTTTATTAACAGGTTGCAAGGCAAAAATCGAAAATCAATTTCAACGGTCAGCTCCTATTTTGCGAGAACGTAAGTACACCTATGTCCTATTTCATATTATTTTAATAACATTATATTAATATAGTGGCCATTAGAATTATTTAATTTTGGATTAAGTCTAGTCCAGAGATAAATATTTTTGGTTACCATACCAAAATCTATGATGTACCAAGAGTGTGGTATACCGACATATTATTAATTTTTCTCTTTCTTTAAACATTGTATATAATATTTTTATGCTACAAATTAAAAAAAAATAATAATAAAATACCTACCATATTCGATTACACAGTGTTTTTAACAATAACAACAATTTTGCCACAATTTTTGAACCAAGGCGAAACATATTAAATTATTGATGAAAATAAATTTAATTGTACATTACGTATAGTGTAAATTAATGTTACCTATAAAACACAATTATATAAAATTATTATTTTTTAATATACTTAGGTATATAATATAGAAATTATTTTTATTTTTTCTTAACGCGTTGTTTTGCGAAAATTCACAGTACATTTCCTGATTTTTTTTAGAATAATAATCCTAGTTTTTATTTGTTTTAATAATAATATTTTATAAAAATTTAGATGTTTTTATTTATAGTAATTTAGACTCCTATTATATCGTATATTCTATATTTATATATAGATACTCATACCCTAACACGGTTTATCGGACTCAAATAAAATTAATTGGAACAGAGTTTTGATTTAGTGTTCTAAGCACAATTAATAATTGCAAACGGATCGTTTAATTTATTCGACTTTCGAATACGGATATCTGTTTACAGTTGGATTCGTTCCACCACTGCAATAACACGAGAATATCGCTATGTAAAACACGATTAAAATTTAAAATTAACAACTCAAAAACTAACAGCTATATATGTATACATTATGATAATAATACGTTCGTTGGCAACAAACAAATTCAACGGTTGAATAATTTCTCCGTCGTCTTGTAAAACAACACGGACGCACTATTGCGTCATTTTGTATTTTGTAAAATGCGTTATATTATAAAAGAAACATTTAAATAAATATAATACAATTTGGACCATTTTCCATCTTGTGTGTGGATGTATTTACTTTCGAGTTAATGCGAACATAAAATTTGATAACGAATACAATAAGATATTATTATTATTACTAGGTACCAGTTGAATTTAATAATATACGGACGGAATGATAATTTTAAATTAATAATGATAATAATAATAATTTAATAATGACAATAATGTTATGTGTAGATAACTACCCTTAATGGATAAAAAAAAAAACATGATGTTAAGACATTGTTTCGATATTCAATCGTAAAAGTTTAATAATTTTCATATAAATTTGACAAAATTTGTAATATTCGATTCGAATTTTAAAACTTTTTATATATTTGCATTATTGTACAATTTGCGTGCATTAATTGATGCAGTTTGATGGCGATTATAATACATTATAATATTATATCATAATATATTGAACAGTTTTATAATAATTTATATAGCAGTTATGGAAGTTTATTTTTATCGAAGATACATTTACATTTAAATTTAAGAAATTATTAATTGCAAATAATTGAAAATTGGATTTTAGAATTATGTAAATTACAATTGAAACTGTAAATTGTATTTTTTAAAAGAGGAAAAGAGAGTAAATATAATTCAGCTTTCATAATTTATTTAAATTTCACTAAATCAATATCAATATTTAACAAATAAATTTCAAGTAGATGTAAATTAAATATAGCCATACGGTCTAATTTAAAAATTTTTTTTTTTCAAAAATGATAATTACGTTGATAGATTCATTATGCAAATTTAAAAATAAATTTTCTATTGTTTACTTTTAATTTATTAATTATTGACGTTTGTTTGATAAAACCTATCATTAAAATATATAATGTTTGGGTAAAATTTATCATTTACCTGGTAAATGTAGCTTCACTGCCGAACACTTTTTAATATAATATAATTATAGTAGGTTATTTTGTAATTTATCATTAATTATCCATTTTGAGTATAAATAGCCTTTAAATAATCAATTTTCCTTTGAAAATATATTTATTTTAAATCGAACCCTATACCGAAGTGTCCTCTATTCGTTATAACGTAATTACAAGAAATGTTGCACGTTTGCAAGTTTCTATATACACATATTACATACGAATAATTATATATATATATATATATATGTATTATATTATTATACTAATTTACTTACTCGTATATTACATAATAAATAAATAAGTTTACAACGTAATAGTTCCTCAGTCTGAAGTACTTTATACATATTATTACATATAGATCATATTTCATAGTTCGTTAGATTGAAAGAGGGTCAGTTGGTTATTTTTGTGAGTCTTTTGATAATTTCAAACGTAGGGTTATCTGATCCTAACCAAACATCCTAAACAAATTTTATGAAATTTAGAGTCGCGAAGTTAAATTCTCAATTTATAATTAGATACATTATAATATGTTTCGATTGAAAACGGTCAAAATTCCACCGTTGATAAACATTGGCAAATATAAAATAACGAAATAGGGTTGAGAAAACAGTAATAATTGAGTTCTATCTGGAGGGTTATTTGTGTTGTACAGAACTGAGTGAAATCGTTTTATACGAATATTTATTATTGTTTTTTAAACAATATTCTAATATTATGTTAAATACACAAACAGAACAATAAGAAAAATGATTTCTCGCTGTACAATTGAAAATGTATTATTGTTTATCTTAAAATGTTGCGAATCATTTGCGATCAGGTGAGTTTAATTAAAATAAATTTAATATATTATGATTATCATTTGTTTAAATGACATGTAATTTTTGTAAATTTTGTATTATTTACATACATTGACATGTAAATTTTCAATTTTAAATATGATCATAATGCATATTAGATATTATTCTTGCGGGAAAATTATCCATTCCTCCTAATACTATCAGTCTATCATACAAACAATAATTATTGTGAAAAGTATAATAAACTATATAATTTTTTTTTTTTTTTTACCGAGTAATCAACTTAAATAATTATAAGTTAAATATTTAAATATTTTAGAAAAATATATAATAGCGCACTAAATAACATTATTATTCGCAGTTCTTGTATTTATTATATTTTTTTGTAATTTGGAAAAAATGATTCGAGAATTATTACAAAATTATTTCTTTGCGGATCTGATGTTCAGGTATATTACTGGGGATCACAATACTGCAGCCGTTTTCCATCGTTGAATTAGGCTATTTAATTCCCTTTCGTTTACTTATGCTATAATATGCTTACGTATTATCTACGTAATTCAGATATGAATCTTTCGATAAAAATCGAAAAATGGCAGGAAAAATACGAAGTAAAATGCAATTTTCGTACTATGCCGATCCGATTTTCAATCGTATAACTTTCTCGTGATTATCGTGCTTTTTATAGACATATTGCGTTTTCATATTTTATGGTTTTATTTTTTGTAATCATTATACCGTCGTCGGTTAGAGTTTTGCTAACAATTCTTCCCCCCTCCCCCAATTATTCTTATTTCTCTTAAACAGATAAATTTTACTATATTACTGCGGCAGCACGCAGGGCCACCGTTATCGTCGCACATTTTCCGTAGCGATTTTTGTCGATAACTGCTGCGGGGTTGGGGACGACCTGCTGGGAGGTTCATAGCAAATTAACTTCGGCCCCAAATATTCGAGACCTCAACCGTTTGGGACCACATTACGGTAGGGATGAACGAGAAAGGGTATATATGTATTATACTAGTCTCTGTGAAAAAACATTATGTATACATTATAATAATAATATGTTTTCATCCACGACGGAATTCTCGCGGGAGTTCCTCTTTATTGAAGTCTGACGGTGTCTTCGCATATTATTATGTTTGCCAAAAAATATTTTATACCCTTCAGTTACTTTTTTCACGGTTATAAGCACGGTAAATTATTATCAGTCATCACCAATAATCACCAAGTGCGCACTCCGACCATTTGAAGAATAATACGCATGTATTGTAGTCGTTAGATAATAGTCCAGAATATTACAACTTGTGAATTTAAATAAACAAAATTAAAAAAATCTAACCGACTACTCTACGTTATTTTATTCGCGTGAATAATATTTTAACATAAAATCTATAAGTCTTATATTTGTTAAAATCGTAGAGAAATGATACCGTAAACCAACGAATGTTATAATAATTTATAATATGACCATAAAAAGCATAATAATAATAATAATGAAGAATACTTCAGTTAATGTTTTAATTGAAACATATTATTATATATTTAAACTGAATAATAAATAGATGACCTCACTTTACAGGTAAATTATACAATACCTACGTATAGGTACCAACTGTATAGGTAACTATTTTCATACCGGTGCAAAGTTTTCAAATTATATTAACAAAACTATTTTCATATGTAAATTTTTACCAAAATATATTTTCTAAAATTTAAATAAAAAATTTTATTACTAATATTTAATAAGACTGTGTCAAAATTAAAAACACATTTTTAAAATTATTTATTACATGATATTTTATACATTAATTTTAATTTAAAATAAACTGGTTATATTATAGTCGTATTTTATTTATTTATGTATTTATTAATTTGTATTTTCATAATATTATATGAGTATATTAACAAATTTAAGTTATTTTACATTTATTATTCACGAATTCAATGATAACAAATTAACAAATATATAATTAAACAATAATAATAATAATAATAATAATAATAATAATAATAATAATAATAATAATAATAATTATATTTCAATATTTACACTTTAGCGCTATTGTTTGTAACAAAACGATATTATAGTTTTTAAAGGACGTTTTAATAAAGCCTCTAATATTCATAATATTATTCTGCGTTCAAGTAAACAATGATTTCTATTGTTTAAGGTACATAAAAAGGCATGATTTTTTATTTGTTGGTTATTCTACTGTGTTTTAATTGGTTTGACATTTGAAAATATTACAATACATAAGAACAATTTTTTCTAGTCCAATAGTTGTTGACCTGACATTTTAATAAACAACATAACAGTGTATAAATTTGAATAGTAATTTATACAATTTTTGATGAAAGTTTTTTAAAAAAAAAACTAAGTTGGGGTATTAATATTGTCCAATAAGTCTATAAACTAAACTTATATTTACAATAAATCATGAGCAGACAGATTAATAAACTCGTGAACATATTAGTTTCGAAAAATACAATTTGAGCAATATATATAATAATAAATTTTGTTACCTTACATCAAACATACATTGTTAATGAAATATTTAATATATTATAATTACTAAAATAATATATTTTTTACATAATTATAAAATGTATTCAAAATATGTGATCATGTAATTTTTATGATACATAAAATAGTGTTAGGTAGTTTAAAATAAAATTATCAAAATAATTTATAGTGACAGTTACTCACTTCTGATGTGAATAAATCCTTTTGAAGAAAAGTTATTAAAACAAAGTCACATTAAATATGATTATATTTTCCCAAATTAATTTTGGTGCATTGTTATAATCTATACGAATAATGAACTCCAAAAAATAACGTAATTGTCCCTTTTAAATTCTGAGCGAAGTGAGGAATGTTTGTTTTACAATCATGTGTGTCTTTATTTTTTATGCTTAAAAGTACGATTTGAAGGAATAAAAAAAAAAAAGGATTACTTTGGATTGGATATGCTTTTGAATTAAAATTGCATCTAGTTCATTCTTTATTGAGATAATTTTTTGAATTTCTTAAAATTGTCCTTATACAAAATGAAAAACTACCAAAAAATGATGAAAATTCGGAAAAATTCACAGAAATAATTAATTTTGACTAATTTTATTTCAAATAATTTTTAATATGACTCAACAATTATTGAACATAAGGACTTGAACATTTTATTGGGTGTTAACACAATAATTTTATATACGTAATACAATTTTGGAACTCTTATAGTAAATTATAGTCAAAATATATAACTTTGAAAATATTCTAAAATTCTTATATTTTTCTAAATAATATGAATTTTATAATTTAAAATTTTTTTTATATATACATGAATAACCATAATATATTGCTTTGTTTAGTTTCGAAACATTTCGTATATCTCAAATTATAATTTTTTTTTATTGTTTGATTTCTACAAATCTTCAAAGTTTTAAATATATAACTAAATTTTTTATTTAATTTTTCAATATTGCTATTGATTACATTTATGAAATATAATGGTGTAGTCAAAATATAGGAAACTACACGATTATATTTAATTTTATATTATTATAACTTTTAATTTTATTTAGATACAGGACGATAGATTGATGGACGATACCTCCTGAATAAATAGTTTGTATGTACTTTTTAACATTTAGAAAAATTTTAAGAAAATTTAATACCTAATTAATAATAATTAATGGACCTTTATAATATATATATATAAATAGATATACTTGATCGGTTTTTATAAACGAGAAGAAAGCTGGATATTGTTATTTTATTTCTTTTTTATCTATTTAATATGTGAAATAATATTTGATAACAGTACAATTATTACAATTAATTTTTTATTAGGTATAATTGATTCATAATATTCATCTGTTTCAGTAAAAATAAATAGTAATTGAAAATTATATGATTAAAAATTTACACAGTGTTATTAGTATCAAAAAAAGTCTTATATCACAGAATTATATTCTGTATTTATGTTGACCAGAAATTTAATTAATTACAATAATATACAAAATACAATGTGATGCATAAGCTATTAAACTGTCATGGTCATCTGGTTAAACTTTTTAACATTGCTATAATAAATGTATAGCGTACTATAGAGTTAGAATAATATTATTCTTTTGATGACTTATATAATGCTTGTTATTTTTATCATTTTGGCATCTCTGATTTTAACAGATTTTTGTATCAATTTCCTCTACATATACCTATATATATATATATATATATATATATTGATTTCCCACCTTCCCGACATCTTAGATATGCCCTTGTATGTTGTATAGGTATTAATTGGATATTGAATTATTTTAAATTTACAAAATTATTACAATGCAATTTCTAAAATTTATTTTTAGAAAGTTATTTATTTAAATACAATTCTAATGTATATAATATAATGATAATTTAATCTAATCTTATTGTAAAATATTACCATTAAAAATATTGTGTTATAAAATTAATTAAATTTAAATAAGAAAAATATTTCTCTCTACCACACAATAACTTAAAATAACTTTTAAAATATACTTCATAATTTATATTTATAAATAAAATGTATATAATGTATTCATAAAAAATGTATAAAGTAAAAAGAAAAAGAAAAATTATTTTAAAATGTTTAACATTTCGTGTTAATAAAAAAACTTATAAAATAAAAATATCGTTTCAACAATAATTAATATAGATGTTAAAACATTTGAAAATTAATTTTGAAATTACATCAATTTCTTACTCGAAAACCATAATCTAAAATTTCATTAAAAATGTTTTTTGTAATAAATTCTAGGGTTAGAAAATGGAAAATGTCCCTCGGTGGCAGTTTATAATAAGGGCTTTTTAATCAAATAAATTGCATTTACCATTATATTCATTTTACTTAAAATGAGTGTATAGTGAAACCTAAAATTAAAGTCAAAATTAAAAACTGAGGAAAAGAAATATTATAAAAACCAAAGATGATCTTTCATATTTATTAAATTAATCATTGTTAATATAGTACTATAATATCACTGGTAGGTTTTTCTTCGTAACAACTACATAAAGTTTAATAACGTTGGTTATAATTATTGTAATATATATTCATTTTAACCAGTGTTTTTCTATTAAATTAAGTTTTTTTTTTTAATATATCTATGTCAACAAATTCGTTGATACTGTATTTAAGTAGTAAAAATTTTAACTTTAATCGCATATTTCATAAATAAATAGTATAAATATTTGAAATATTTTTTCGGTTTTATTAATTTGATATTTTGTTTCTCTGTATTATTATTATAGTATAGGTGATAAATTTATTATTTATTATTTTTTTAGCAATTTAAAAATTTTGAATAAAAACTATAAACTCTTTAATTTGTACTGCATCATACGTGTGTTAATAATTTTTAAATACATCGTACTTAATTATTATGAATTTATCTTTGCGATCTAATAGTTCATTCAAGATGTAACTCTTATATTTAAAAAATGATTAGCTTCCATATTATAATTTATTAAGTATATTTAAACGTACGCGTAAATTATATTTAAATAACAATTTGTGACGATTATTTCATCTGTCCGCATACAGTAACGTTGTATAAAACAAAATTTACAAAAAATGTATAAAAACACGTTTTCAACGTTTAAGTTTAATCGTATACAATTCAACGATAAATAAGTTAATAATAATAACTAATAATATATCAAACATAATATGATCGAAATATATGAAATGTGTGTGTTACGCTTGGTAAATAATAATTATCTGATAATATTGTATTGTGAAAAGTCGAACAGAAACAAAATAACTGTGTTATATAACATTATAGTTAGTGTGTCGCGAAATAATATGTTTCCAAAAACTTTCTAGGTACCCATTATTTCGGAATGTTGTATACCACGGTTCTGGGAAATCACGATGCTCTGGTATCGTTCAATTTTACGCGTTGCTTGCCAATATAATATAAGGTGTTAAATATTTTATAAAACGCGTAACTATTGTTTTGCCGATTTGTGTGTGCTCGTAACGATGTACCTGTTTGAAATTTCGAACGCGTCACCGGGGTTCCGATCGGATATAGATATAACATTATTGATACGTCTTGATTCCAAGAAAGTGAACGGAGTCAAAAGAGGGACGTACCCACAATGTTTAGGTAATAGCGTATTCACATAATAAATCGTATAATAAAAAAAGAAATAATAATAATAATAATAATAATAATAATAATAATAATAATAATAATAATAATAATAATAATAATAAGAAGAAGAAGAAGAAGAATAAAATACGTATTCGTTGGATGAATATGCAATATGTTATTAGTTATTTAATATTTATGAATATAATATGATATTATATTATTATTGTAATAATTTGCATGACATGCGTCAAACCGATCCTATGAAAAGGTATAGGTTAGGTTAGGTTAGGCCAGCGTTTCGCAGAACCCTGGGGTTCCACGAAGATTACTTCAGGGCTTAAGCTTAAGTAAATTTATTGACATTTTTAAGAAAATTACTTTAAAATGTCCAACTTAAGTTTAGTAGTGGTGAATAAATGTTTGCATTATAGAAAATTTTGAATTTTATTACCGCTATTCAATTTTTTCTGATTTTTGTTTTGACCGGTGTTCATTTATTTTCGGTTTCAATTTAGATAACGATTTCGGTAAAATCTGTTATAACAATTTGGTGGCGTAAAATATGTCCTGTAATATCTGTTATTCCTCGTTATTCTGTTTCTATACCTATTCATTTCATTTATGTTATTTTGCATATTCTTCTTCAATTGATTTATGCTTCTAAACATATTCTTCATTCTTTGATTTATATTCCTTTGGATCTTATTTATTTTCTCTTCAAGTTGTTGCTTTTCAATATCTGTTAGTTTTCTCTTGTTTATTGTACCTATAATTTTACCATTGAATTTTTTTATGGTGTGGAAAAATCAAACACATAAACGAAATCAATATCAATAAATACCTAACAAAATATAATAAATTGTAGGTACCTAAGTTATAATTAAATATTAAACTTATTATTAATTATAAAGTACCAATATAATATACCTATATATTATATACACATAAAACACATTTAAATATTAAGGATTTATGTTCAAATTATTCTATTCAAAAATATGATGATAGACACATTATGTCTATATGTAGTTATTAGTACAGATATATGAATTAAAATGTTTTTAAATTGTCTAAAGTAAGTGTAGGGACTATAATAATATAATGGTTTAAAAAGTATTAACAGATCGATGGTCTTAATTAGATAGTTTTATAAAAAAATAAATTTAAAAAAACAAACAATAAAATAGTAATATATACTGACATTAGATGTATATTTAAATATTTATTATTTTTTATATATTTTACAATAATTTTATTTTATTTATTATAATTGTGTAGTAAACGATTGTAAAAGTGAATACAACTGTAGGTTCACATAAATTTATTTATTCTTAGCGTGAGGTAGTCAATAATTATACATTTATAGTTTATACTTACGTTTCTTTCCGTCTACGACCTCTGTCTCAATTTCGTATTCTCTATTTAAATATGTTTTTCCATTTAATTCAATTGTCTCTTGCGTGTTAATTCTGAAAAAAAATATTACTTATAACTATAATTTATTAAAAATTCTAAAATGTTACATTGTAGGTATAGATATAATATTATTAAATTTTTAAGCCTTACGCAAACGCAATTGACGTTACAGATAAAATGATTAGAATCGTCAGGATGTTGCAATTCATTTTGTTTATTTTTAACAATAAACTATTACTATTTTGAATAAAGTAACTGCAATCACCAACTCGTTAACTCACTTGACTCAATCAATATTATCGGTACATATAAAATTCATAATGCATTTTTGTATAATTTTACAACTGTTATAGGTAATTTTATTAATAGGCAGTTTAAGTATATTACAAAGAGTTGGCGTATTTATATTATGTTTTTTGAACACATGCATACACGTAGTTATTAGATGATATTTGCATAATTTTAGTGAATATTATAATGAACATGTAGGTAAGTATAAAACATTTTCTTTTTTTAAAATGTGTTCAAACATAATGTAAATACATTTATAAGAACTGTGTGACACGGTCACACAGCATATAATAGGTAATATTATGTACCTACTTGTTATTTAAAAAATAATAATTAAATACAAGTTGGCAGTATAGATATATTTTTTAATTAATATAATTATTTTCGAACATAATATACCATAGGTTAAGTATTCAACACTTGTTATAATTTATAACAATAGAAAGTACTGTAACATTGTAAATTAGGTAAGTAAATAATATTATATATTCACTTTTTAAAATTTTTGTTTTTGTAAAATATTGACATTTTGATTTATTTTCAGTCATAAGTGGACATAAAAAATGGGTTCCACTTCCACGGATAAAGAAGTTTAAGAAACACTGGTTTAGGCTATAGCTATATTACACATGTCATATAATATTATACGGAACTTGATAATAATTATTATAACATTATGCTAGCGATTGAAAAAAAAAAAAACAGGGGTTAAATAATTTCAATGCCTATACATTTTCTATTATAACAATTTATTATTTACGTCTAGAGTGCATTTTATTTTGTTGGCCACTCGTGGTCGATCGACGAGAACGACCCGCGCAAAATAGTGTATTATTAATATGAGTTTATTACATTATATTATTATACGTTCCATCGCAATAACGAAATAACTCATGTTGTCCGATGGTAAAAAATATTTCCAGGGATTGTTGTGAGGGAAGATGGATAGATTAAGACGAGAGGAATAGCCGCATAGGTATTATATGTACGTACAGTGTTCTACGTATCTCACTTGAACAAACTGCAGTTTCTTCTTTTTCCGAGACTTATGAACGCGATCGCGCGAGCCAATAAGCTTCTTAAGTCGATATTGTTGAATTACGAGTACTTCTTACTCCTTCTTCGACTACACATAAATATATTAACCCCCCGCCCCGGATCACGGAGAGACGAACAATTTACTTCGCTTTGGCTATAAAAATATCTCGGCAAGAAATCTTTTTTCTAACAGTAAATACCACGTGATATATTATGATGTGACATGATATATTATGTGACGCGATTTTGCTGACCGGAAAAAATTATTCGATATAACGTGACGTTTATCCTATTCGAATCGTATATTATACATACATATATATATACGAGTATGTTGTTCGATACGCATGTGGCTATAGCAATCGTGACAGTTGCGTTATATCAGAAATTTCGGACGGACATCATGCGGGGATGGCTGCAGAAAACGCGGTTAAGATATGAATATAATAATTAAAATTTGGATATTATTATAACGTCTCGAATACACTTACATAAAAAATATCTTAAATTCCTAAAATTTAATTTTTAACAATGAAACAAATTTTTTTTTTCATCGAATAAAAAATATTGTACTATTAACCTAATCTTAGATATATCCCGATATTGATAATAATTTACGACTTGCAGGTCAGAATAATATTATATTATCGGTTTTGTATAACATTATGAATACGCGTACAGGAATAGAATTATACAATATATTATATGTATATATACGTGACAACAAGGCGCACGCGACGCATGAGTATTGTTTTTGGAACTCGTGTAAGGTCGAATCACGTTTGTCGTGGCAATTTCCCTCTGCCAAAACACCGCCGACGATTGTCTAGAGAAATATCATATTATTATTATTATTATTATTATTATTATTATTATTATTGTTATTACCGCTATACACCGTATCAGGGATTTCGGTCACGCGTCGTTCTGCGAGTGGTGAACGGGGAAGGGAAAAAGTCAATCCCGTGCCCGTTCGAAAATTGCTCATCGTGTCACTATAACAGCAGTCAGTCGGGGATTTTATCGTAATTATTTGAATATTTACTATTTTTCACATTCGGTATAGAAGCCATACACGTGGTATAATATCGACGTTGTCACCTCTTTGGTTTTTGTATCATATATATATTTTTTTTTTTTTCATATATTTTGGTAGACGGCTAAATTTCAATTATCTCACGTGCCCAAGGGACGTTCGAGTAAAAACTACAAAACGCCATGCGAATATCTGCAGACGTTGGCCGACATTATCACGCGTGTACCCTTGAGGGCCACCCGGAGTATTTTCAACAGAGATCCCAATATTTATTGTATATTTCATTCTCGAAAGTATTATATTATATATAGGTACATAATACGCTTCGAACAAAAAACACCCAAACTGTTTTTTACCCCGCGGTCTAAATAAAAAAAAAAATATATTATTTATATATATTGGACAACGTAAATAACTTTCACCTCCTCACGCATCACGAAGATCTCGACGTTTTCCACTCGATATTGATTGCCTTTTCGGATTCGTAAAAAATTCACGTTTTCTCGCAAATTTCTTTTTTCGTTATCAAACGGGAAATTTCCACATCTCACGCATTCATGTATTATTATATAGTATAATACTCGTATCTAAGTATAACATCGCGCACGCGCTTTCCTTAAAAATTTTCACTCACACATTCCTGGATTGAACCTTTCATTTTCGGCCGTTATTATAATGCGGTGTTTAAGTTCTTTTAATACGGACAGATCGGTTTTCGCACAGCAATACGGCACGTGTTTTAGAATTTCCGAACTTTTCGAAAAATGACACGATACTCGTTAGGTAAGGTGACGACTTTTTATGCTCCTCCGTGTCTAAAATTAGCACCCTCTCCTACCCAAACCTTATGCATTTCACCTCGGTTTTTTACGAGTTTAAATTAAAAATTCCCGCCAAGTTTAATATTCAGACAACGTTCCGACGCGTATATTTCCACCATCTCAGTCCTATAATGTGATAGTTATCCGTAATTTTAGCACCTTCTAGAATCCGTGTCTATATTATATAGGTACAATTTCCATGCATATATACGCATTAGTTCAAAGTCGGTCAATGTTTACCCGCTCGTATAAACGTGACTTTCTTCCAAACGTTCGTTCAGCGATTAAATTAAAAACTTTGTATATCTATGTATATAGTTTAAGGAAACTTTTACACGGGCGAGAAAAAAAAATGATTATTATACGGATACAGTTGTATATTATTATAATATAGTTAAAACGACGTCCGTCGGACGCGGTCCGAAAATCATAAAACTATTTTACATAATTTCGAGATAAAAAAAAAAAACAAAACAAAACAAAACAAGAAAAACGAAAGTAAAACAGTCTGCCAGAGTTTACCAGATCCATTTAATACGGAATCCAACAGTTATTGTACCGAGGGGTACATAAATAGCAACACTTTATTGTTGCCCAGTGAAAAGCTTGCGCCCGGGTTCGTTTCTCCCGCTTATAAAAGGGAGGCAAACTGTCCAATAAATCAGAATGAGTTTTGAGAAAAACGAGTCGGCGGCGGTCTATTCGATACTACCACGGTGGATATAACCGCTCGCGTGGTCTTTGGAAATAATACGTCTACTGTGCGGCGCTTACAGAATTCCTGTATTTATGCGTATACACAGACGGAATAAAAACGGCAGTGGCCGTTTATAAAAATACCGACGGCGGGATTAAATAATACGTTATTCTTTTTTTTTTTTTTATTCGAACCGTATATACTACGGTTTGAAATAGTATACGAGTATAAACAAACTTAGCAGAGGGATAAGACGTTTTATTATTATGCACCCGCCTTGTGTATTTTTATTCGACGGACCAACGAGAAAATGGTCAAATCTTCAATCGTTCTTATTACCAAAAAAAAAAAAGAAAAGGATACTGGTGTGAAGGGGAAAGTGTTGAATTTTTATTAATATTTTAATGCAATGACAAATCATTACATTCTAAAAACGATTATGAACGAAGTTCATCATTTTCGAATGTATGATTTATCATTGCATTCAAATGTTAGTAAAATTTCAACACTACCCAATTTACACCTGTATCCCTTCCACACCATTATTGTAAAATATTGAAATACATACCTTATAATAAGAAGAATCCATATAAATACTTTAAATATTGATTATATTCAAATTTCAACTTTAAAAATATACAAAAAATTAATACTTGACATTTTTCCGATATTTTGGAAATAAGTTTAGATATATATTAGTATGATTCAATAAAATTTAAAAATATTTTAAAAAATTTTGTCATTTTTATATAACATTATTGTGAAATATTGAGAATACAATAACATAATATACCATAAATATCATTTTAACTAAAATTTCAACTTAGAACATCTATAAAAAAATTTTAAACTTCAGATTTTTCTAATATTTTGGAAATACGTTAATATATATTTATCTGTATATTATAATATAATTTTCTAAAATTTTCCTAATTTTTTGGTATTTCAATTAATTTGTATTTTAAAAGTACCTATTGAGAAATAATAAGAAGAATACTTGTATGGATTCCAAGATTTTCGATTAAACTAAAAATATGAACTTTAAACACTTATAAAAAAAAAATTGAGATTTGGGATTTTTCTAAAATTTATGTATCATGTTAAGTGATATAATATGTGTATACTTCAATAATATAACCTAATCTTAATACCAAAAATTGCCAATTTATCAAACATTATTACATAAAAACGAGAATTTTTCGAAATATTGAAAGGCCTGTATTTTGTAGAAAATCAACGTAACAGTTACACAATTTTACCCCACATATATACCTGTATATATGTAATAAATATGTGAATACTCAATAAAATTTTCAAGTCTTTAACTTTAAAATTACTTGAGTTATCGTCAAATATTGAAATCGAATTCATTGAGATTTCAGTTTTCGTGAAAAATGCCATTTTTTCGTCGTTTTTTCTATCGCTTATGGTCAATTTTGAGAAATTCGAAAAATGACATAAATAAATACCAATAACATCTACTATCCAAAGGGAAACATATGCTATTCGTAAAAATCGGAATATTATTTCGGGTAGTAAAAGTGTCTTCTAAAATAAAAATAAAAAGACACGTCATATCATTCTAAAACCAACACATTTATCGCTTCGCTCAAAATCTAAAATGTTATTAATTTATAATATTATTTTTGAACTATTTTAACATTTCGTATTATTCTATATCGATTCCCATATTAATCGCAAGATATTTAATTTAATTATTTTACAATATTTTTTAAAAAATAAATAAATAAAATGTATTCAATATACGCATTAATGCATTAGTACTTAAAAATTTTTTTCTCTTGCCTATTATTAAATTTATAATTAAATTAATTTCTTAACTGTACTATTTATTTAATTGCTATTATTTGTTGTATTCACTCTCCCTGTTATTATTATTGCTGTATTTGAAATTGGCCATTTTTAAATGAATATGGAGCTATTATAGAATATTTGGAGTTTCAACATACACTTGTAGGAAATATTTTAATAACCGGTATATGCAATTCTCTATACTCGGAATGCCAAGATATTTCCACAAAATCAGACATTTATTTATTTTTTATTTTGTTTTTTAAGATTATTCTATTTTGCTATAAAATACAAGATACCTACGTTATTCTTGTGGATGAGAGACCCACAGACTTCGATCATTGACCTCGGGTTTAACACTTACATCGTAGCACTATATAATATATTATGATCTAAGTACATTATGATCTTTCCATTTCTGAAGTACGGTCACAAGAAAAATATATTTTTTTATACGTGTTCGAGTGCATCTTTAATACACTTATATAAATGAATTATATATAATAACATAATATAACGTTGAGCTGTAATATTGTATTTTTACGATACCTGTATAAATAAACCGATATTGTTTTAGACGAGCTCTCCCTTAAAATCGGTAATTGGTCTCTGGTTAAAATTCTACAATAACATAATTTTCTCTACGGCCGCGGGGATAATTAAGTAGTCATGTGACAGGTTAACGGTCGTAGGTTAACCTCAGTGTAAAATTATGTTTTTCATTTAAAGCCGCTATTAAAAGGGTTGTTTTTAATTAAGAATTGTTTATTTATACGACAGTCTGAGCACGCGCGCACCTTCTCCATCGCGATATATATAAGTATTTAATAATAATAATAATAATAATAATAATAATAATAATAATAATAATAATAATAATAATAATAATAATAATAATAATAATAATAATAAGTATAGTTACACTCGTTTCTTGCAATGTGGTGTTGATGTATTCCTCGTATACGGGGTGATCGCCATGATATGTGATAACTATTATTATCAGATTTCTATTTTGAGAAATACCTAGTAAATCTATTCGTTTAACATGATTTTAGACGAGTTGAAAATCGAAAATGTATTTATAATAATCTATATAAATAATCAGCAAGTACCTATACTACCTGGATTTTATTAATATTATATACGTCTATATAATATAATTATAAGCTTCTACAGTAAATTTCTCAATATTTTAAAAATATTTTTCAATTAAAACTACTTTATAGAAATTCAAACTTGTACTATAAGAAATTATCATGTGTGTATATATACGTATATATATATATATATATATTTATTATTTTGTACTTTTATTTAAATTAAAATAAATATTTTCTTTATGAGCCACCTCCAAGTTCAAGATGTACTCCAAGCTCCGACCTCTTGGATGCATTTATATTTTTTTATTCATAAATCAGATGCATCAGATTTAAAATCAAACTATTCCTATTAGGTATAATTTTTATAAAATTACCGGATGTTATT
Organism: Tetraneura akinire; assembly: GCA_021307375.1. NCBI lineage: Eukaryota > Metazoa > Arthropoda > Insecta > Hemiptera > Aphididae > Tetraneura > Tetraneura akinire. The sequence continues at coordinate 953,655 of JAIUCT010000015.1, forward strand.
GGCTATTTTCAACGTTTTCGACCGCCGATATGTAGGTATAACTGGAGTAGGTATAGTTAAAACTTATTTCGTATTTTATTCTTTTTTGGGGTATTTATATACTCATTAAAAATCGATATTTATAAAAAAAAATAAAATCGATATTTTTGTATTGAACGTCAAACTTGTACTCCGCAACGGACGATATTAGTAATAGATAGATAAAACGCGTAAATATAAGTGCTTTGGAATATTATCTCTAGGTAGACTAAAAAACACAAAATATACGTTCAAAGTGAAATTCACACGCGGCCAAACACCCTGTACACGCGATACACGTTTTATTTATATAATATTATTATAATTATTACGTTTAATATAATTATCATTTTTATTGTTGCTGTACATACTCGTATATTATAACATTAAGCAGTGGGTATAGTTTATATTTTTAACGACTGCAAATAAATTATGCCGAAACGACTAGTTTCGTGGGGTGGAGGAGGTTAACATTACCACCTCGGACGAAACGGCGTGTATATAGTGTATGTATATACGAATATATACACGATGTGCGTCTTATTACTCCGTTTCCACCTAAGTATAAAAGTTGTTTGTTTGTTTGTTGTTGTTATTATTATTATAGGTAGTTGTTTTTTTTTTTTTTTTTTTTAGTTTTACGGGCCAAACTTTAAAAAGAATAAAAAGTCTCCCTAGCTTCCTCACGAGGCGTTTAGGCCTAAAAGGACATAATATGCAGTGCTCGGTGAGTGGTGAGGAAAGGAAGAGAGAAAACCGAACAAAACACGGTTAAATGATAAATTTTAACAAAAAGGACTTTCCGCGAGTTTCCGATATAAAAATTAAATAACAAATAAATAATATTATTAATACCGCAAAGGTGTATAATATATAAATTACTTGTATATGAACGTTGAGGTTTTTTTTACGACACTAGCAAATTAAAATCATAATATTATAAAATCTAGCTGTGTAATATAAAAAGTCAATATTGGTCTTTTAACTAGCACCTTCCCGAAAATACGTAAGTTATGATTTTCATATTATACAATAATATCGATAATCGAATGGATAATATTATAAAATATAGAGTGTCATTGATCTGGCAGTAACTTTTGATCTTTACATATTACTTATACTATTATTTAAAATATGATTTTTTCACAATCTATTTATATAAACAATATTTTATAAAAATATGTATAAAAATTAAAAATTAATTTGTATAAAAATACATTTTTTTAAATTAAATCGAACGAATAATACTTCGCAGTCTATATTTGAAACATATGACTCAATAATTATTATGCTGCTACTCTTCTACTCGGACAAATTAAAAATATTTCGATAATACGCGTGTTGTTTAATTTAAAAATAATTCAATTTGATGAACACGATTTGAACAATTCTTTTGAAAGCACTACAAAAATTTAATTTTAAATTTAAAATTTTTTTTTTTAATTGTACTCGCATGCGATTTAAATTATAAAATATCATAAAATATACCTAAAGTATTGTAGTTTTTATCATTTATATATTAATAATTAATACGTTTCAATAAAATAAAAGGATTTTAAATATTGCATCAACACTCCAGTTAATGACGAACCTATTATGTTTATATAATAATATTCGTTGCACATTTTGAAAAAACTAAATGAATACTCACCGCGTAAAATGTTCATGTATAGGTATTTGATGTTTTGTTAATTTGTACGGAATGGTTAAACAAATCTGGACAAAGAGCACATCACGCCGACGGAATATAACATAAGTATAGCAAATGATAAAAGCCGAACGTAAAAATGTTAGCGTGGATAAATAATTCTCTCGACACTCTGTACTCGGATTCATTAAATGAGTTGCATGCAATTAAATAATTATTATCCTTTTAAACAGGCGTTAAAAACGTTATTAAGAATGTCGTTGAAACGAGGTTATGATAACGATGCGATTTTTTTTATTTTGCTTTTATAGTTTTATCGCAAAATACATTTAACGTTATTTACCTATTGTAATACAAATAATATTTTTAAATTTAAATATTTAGGTTTGTCATAAACATTTTGTTTGCAAAATTCTAGACACGGTACACATAAATAAATATTAATTTTTTTCTGCTCCAATCGTTACAACGTTAAAAATCGCGGGGATGGGGGCGTAGAGATAAAATTTAATTAATTAAAATATTAGTTGAATTTAAAATCTACAAAAATTCTTAAAAGTACAATAATATGATACTATACTATATTATAATACGAGACGCTCGTTCCTCGTTCGTAAAATTGTTCTCAGTCGAAATAAAATAATTTTCTGACCATACACGCGTGTGCTAATGAAAAAAAAAGAAAAAAATTGTTATTCGGTTCCAGTTAAAATGTTAGATTTGGTTAAAAGAGATATTCAGGTTTTAGTAAAACGTGCTACTTTCGTACTTACACGTACGATAATCATAATTTCGTCGTTACATTTTTATCGTGTGGGTATATAAGTTTCATTCGGGTATCGCGCAATAATATTATTTTATCGGGTATTTTTTTTTTTTATTTATTTATTTTTTTTTGTTTCGTTTTTGTTTACGAGACGTGATATATTATTATTTGATACACTTTGGAAAATGTACGGTCACGTATACACGCAGAAAACGACGTACACGGTCATAAACTTTTAATAATATATCAACGGGACCAGAGACGGGCTGAGGAACGTAATATAATATAAGAACGTTATTTTCTTTCGGACCATTTCATTGTATACAATATTACTCCTAATATATACCCGTATACCTATCCGTGTATCTACTTGGTGATTCATACTAGTACCACTTTTTTCCCTCTCAATTATGACATATTTGGGTATTTTGGTATTTTTTTTTTTTTTTTGAAATATAAATTTATGCATTCGTAGGTATTTTATTATGTAATAGTTACATTTTTTTACGTTACTTAAAAGTTTTACTCGCGTATTGTTTATTCGTCCAATTAATTAAATAATTATACCAGTTTATTTTTAAATTTATATGATTTAAATCTGTAATAAATATACATCGCAACATAAGGTAAATATTATCCAAGTTTTACTTGTAGAACTGTACGGTTAAGACAACTAGTGATTATACGTTTCACGTTAGGTATTTATAGGTATACCTTGGTATATAGAACATTTTATAGGTACATGCAAACGATACCTTTGTATACATGTTATAATACAGTAATATATTATATTATATTTATTATATCTTCGGAATTATTCGAGTTTATTGTATACGTTTTACTACAAACGGTTACAAACCGTTAATGGTAAATCGACGATGACCATAAAATAATAAATCATAATCGATTACTTTACTATTATTTCAATCAGTCACGCGACATTTCGAGTGGCGAAAATATAGGTATAAATTTACCTTACGTTTTCACCATTCATACGCGGATTGTTCGAAGACGGCACGAATTTACTGTACCTATACACAATGTATAGTAATTAAATTCAAGGCGGGCGTTTCTTTTAGGATTTTGTTATTATTGCTGGTTTTTAATTAAAAAAAAAATACGATAAACGAAAAAAGACGGCTATCCTACTACAGGACGGCGACGCGAAAGATATTTGATATTTTTCCAAGGTTTTCAGACTGCGTGCCGTCACACGATCTTTAATTACAATCTATATATAATAATATACACTTTGAAATACGGCACTTTTGGGACACATTTTATTAACATTTTAATTTTTCGCGTCGGCGTCGTGTTTGAACTTTCATCCGTTTTCGGTACTGTAATTGATGTTATGAACTATATATATATATATATTCAAAGGTACAGGTATATAATATTACATAGGTATATACCTACGTTGAAAAGTAAGAGATATAAACCCTAAAAACGATGGGAAAAATTGCGAAATCTTACGTCACGACCGCTGTATAATATATACGCGTTACGTGTATAGCAATTTTATTTATTAGAGCAAAAGTGTCAGTAAATTATCTATCTTTAAACGAGACGCGGTAGAGTGTTGGGGAATATAACAATAAACTCACACTATAGGGTGACAATATTATACGTTCCGAATAAAATTGGACTGTCCCGACGAACAAGATAATTATTCGGTATTTTGAAAATTAATGTTCCTATTTAATATCTATAATATTTATCTATTCGAATAAAATGATAATGTTATCATTGTAATAATTATGCGCATAAAAAATTAATACCATTCACGCAGTTTAAGGAAGAAAGAAACGATAAACGTTGACCAGTTAACACGTATAATGTTCTATAAATTATTTAATTTAATATTGCTCCGTATGGAAGATATTACAGCACAGAAAACTATTTTGTAAACAAACAAAATAAATCTAATAAATGTCTGATTTTTTTTTTTTTACTCCATTACATCTAACCGTATTCTAATTTCTCTAAACAAACCTGAGACCAAATGTAATTTAACTTAACCTAACCGAACCATTCGAACGCCATTTTTACTATTATTCCAATTAAAATGTATTCAAATTCATATAAAATTGATATTTTCGTTATTTTTACACTACTATTATACTTTATTTTACTCCGAAGGTCTATATATAATTATTAATTTCCGTGGTATAGTTGTATTTTTTACTAACCATATTTGCCTAGCAAAATTTTGTTTTTAAACGTATTTTATTTTTCTACCGACACTTTAAGAGTTCACGCCGGAGCGCGTCGCGAGCTCGATGGGACCGAAAGTACGGGTCACGTCATCATAATTGCGACAAAGGGTGCAAACGCACAAAGGGACGGTCGCTTGGGGACGAGACGCTTTGATGTTGGACGACGGGATTAACGCACGAAGAAAGTAAAAAGCGGCGAGAAATAATAATTATAATATATTCGTTTTGATCAACGGAACAACACAACGCCGGGCGCGACTTTTTATTTGCAGAGGACGTATGAAAAAAAAAAAATATAATATAAAAAAAAGTACACAATTCACCGACGCGAACAATCGAGAAACGGCCCTTGTCGCGGTGTAGGTTTGTTTCACACCCTCTTCAAAACGGCGCGTTTTACGCATCGTCGAATCGTTCGCCCTCGTCGCGGGGCCGACAGTAAATTAACGGCCGTACGTCCGAGGAGATGATACATTCTTAAATATTCTTTCCCTGTCGGAATGGTGATCGCAGGGACAATAATATTATATGTTAGTTAACAAACATCGTGCGAAAACTGCTGACCGTATACCGCGATTACGGTATAATATATACGTATATTATACCTATATAAATCTGTTTACGTTTCAAGTGATTTTGCGCATTTCAACGTCCTAGAAATATCATAAAAATAAAATCGATTGAAATTGAATCATTGTGATGTGGCAAATATTACAATATTGTATATTTATATGTATACAGTATACGTAGTAGATATTATATTTTAGTCTCTTAAAAAATTTCTTCGTACCCCTATATTATGACTATACGACAATAACAGAATAAAAATTAGATCAACTGTATTGAATTGTTGACGAAAAAAGTTTAAAATTATGCCCCGCTCAGTAAAAATATAAAAAAAAATGGTTTCCGTCGTAATAACATACTGTACGTTATTTTGAAACATATTCATAATTAAAAAATAATAAGTCATATGTTAAAACAAGTAACTCTTTAAAAAAGGCAATAAAAAATTTTAAACGCGTTCCTAAAAATCGAATCCTAATAATTCATTATAATTTCGTAAAATTATTAAATTATTGATGTAACGTATCGTATAGATTAAATAATAATAATATTAATAGACCAAAAAAGTGTATAATTTATAATATCCGATCGGAATTCGACGGGTACAATGTATATTGTATATATTATATTATATAGACAGGGATGAAACGGAATGAAATTCAATGATAACAAATAACTATAGGTTTCACTTTCACCCTGTACCATCACCCTCCCCTTCACTGGCCCCCTCGTGAGAAAACGACGAAACAATATAAACCCTCTCGCAGAGATAACGAAACGATATAACGCGTACGTTGCAGTTTGAATAATTATTTTCCAACAGACGGACGGCTTATAATCATTTGTCCCGCCGCGTTAGGGTCGTCGGTTCGACTTACAACGCGTTCGTCCGACTTGAAAAAATATCGTTCGTTCGACGCGATATTATTGTGCACTCGACGGCCGAGAGCAAAAACCGTTTTAAAGTTTCGGATTAATACGCGTGTGTATTGTCATAATTATTAATTACATAATATATAATATTGTACAGGAAATATATAAGTCGTTTCGTCCGTACGTAATATGCCGGATAATTAAACGCGAAATAAAATAATCGAATATAAATAAAACCGCGGTTTACAACGAATGAAAAAAAAATATATATATATAGTTTAGGTACTATTTTATTTAAAAACTATCGCAAATATTTATTGAAGACGGGATTCTCTAACTCGGGATCAGTTCGTTGAACAAAAATACCAAATATACGATTTACGTATTATGTATTATAATCATGTATTCGAAATTCGACACGCAATGCCATTGAACGGTTTTTTTTTTTTTAATAAATATTATTTATCCCTAATTTTTGTCCGTTTGTAATTAAGTGAAAATAAGTAAAAATACCAATCGTCGTGTCTATTTTACGTATGATGGGTGTAATAAGTTGGTATTGTAATTATATAGTTAAGAAAAATATAGCAATCGTTTCACGGTAATTTCCAACCAATTTTATACCATTGTCAATAATTAAAATCTACATAATTCCTGGTTTACCTTATACCCATTTAATTTTATATTTTTTACGTATGGTAATATAACGGTTTGGTCGTTAACCTTTTTACTATCGTCATTCGATAAATATTGAATAAAAGGTGGTTCACACACGGAAACATTGAGGAGGTATACATTGTTTAAAATCTGAATACACATCACGCCACCCAAATAATATAATTTAGATAACCAGGCGAAAGTTGTATTTCGGGGTAATTTTAATTTTCTCTTCTTCAATTCTCCGAATTTATCGTTTACCGTATAGAATTATAGATAAATTTATTATCAACTAAATTTATATTAAGTTTACAAGCGAAAGACCACTTTTTTATTGATATCGAAAATCGACAATGATATGATATTCTAAAATTCTTATATACGATTATTATATTATATACGTTAAACGAAAGCGTAAATTTTATACTCATCGTTTGCAGTTTACTCGTGAGCAGTCTTGTGTCATTTTTATTTTATATTATTATTCGCTTATCGTAATATGATTTAAACTATAATGTTTCGTATCCGAATAACACGAATAAAATATATGAAAAAAACCTATCTCTTCCTCTTGTCGGAAAATATTCAATATCCAACTTCAAAGATGTCGGGAAAAAATATAATATTACAGGTGAATATAATAAAATAAGGGATGAAATAATAACGCGAAGAAAGAATAGAAAATAGATTATTTTTCGTACAAGATATTTTTCGCATGCGGATATACGACGAGTATATAACGAGTTTGTTAATACGATTCACATTTTTACGCAAAGTATTATATAACTCGTAAAATACCTAATTAAAAAGTAGAGGCAAAATAATATTATTGTTTTAAATATATAACAGTAAAAATTCATAATTAAAAAAATATATCATTAATCATTTTATCACTAATTTGTATATCCCTGTAAAATAATAATAATTGTTTATTATCATTACAATTATTATTTATAGTGATAAATATTAAAAACTTGAAGTTTTGTCAGGTTCGTGTATATTTTATGAATCATACACATATTATAAAATATGATTTAACGTTCGAATTTTGAATACTAATTATATTTGAATATTTGTACGAGGGAATTATTCATTGATTTTAACAGTATTCGTCAAATTATTATACACTCTTACTATAGAGACGTACCCAAGGGGGATTTTTTTTTTTTTTTTTTTAGGGTAGAAACATTTCCAGAGGTTTTTTTTTATTAGTATCTGTTGCTAAAAGTGAACGATCGTTTCCGTCCCCTTCGTAGATTGAAAGCTTATTTCAGTATAGTAATAAAAAATACAACGCGAAGAAAGACGCTGTTAAATGATTTTTATTATTAATTAGGTAGTCATAATTATGAGACTTTTATAAATAAATTATATTACGCTGAAAAAAATTATAATAAATACTGTTAAGTTTGATAATAAAGTGTCGGATTTCCGAAAGAAGTAATTATTCTGAATAATTTAATTTTAATTTTTAAAAACACTAATCTAAATTTATTTTCCTTCGACTTCGTTTTTTTTTTATGATTTTATTATATTAATTATTATTATTATATTATTTTATTATTATTATTATTATTCTGTAGTAACTACTATATTAAAATCTAATAAACAATATTATACGCATTTCATTATTGCATAATATAACATTACCTATAAAAAATAAACTATAATAAAATAATAATGTTAATATAATATATTTAAGATATTGTTTTTAAAATGCATTTTACCTCTTAGATTATAAAGTTAATGAAAATATAAAAAATATACTAGGTAAACGCATATTTTAATATTGTTGTATGTTGTTCTCGTTATGCGAGAAATCAACCGACATAAACCTTATCAAAAGTGTTAGAAAAATAAAATAATGATAGTTCATTTTCTTTCTTTTATATTTATGTAAATGGATATTGTATAATAATATAATAAATCATGTCTTACATTAAAACAATAACAATTAACATCACTGAACACTTTATTCATGTTGTATATATTTAATATAATACTATAATTATTATTATTAATTTTTATTAACATAATATATTAATATACATTTTATTTTAACTTTATTTTATGAATACATTATGGATAGAAAATTTCATCTGATCAGCACTCAATAATATGGTCATTTTAAAATATTTAAAAAATTATTTTTATCCTAAACCATTAAGTAAAAAAAGCTATTCAAAATTCATGAAAACTACAGTTTTATTTTTTTACAAATTTATTTTGATTGTTTTATGCTAACTAAACAAATAAAAAATACAGAGATTCAAAATTCACGTTGAGTATTAACACAAGGATTATAATATGCATACATATATATTATACAGGATTACAAGATTAAATTTCACTATAGTTCCGATATTTTTTTGTTAAAAATACAGAATTTTATAAATTTTTAAAAATTCGTTCTTATTCGAATATTTTGAGAACATCATCCTTATCTATATAAACTAACTGAACTGATTTAACTTAAAATATTAAATTAAATTATTTATTTATTATATTCAGTGACTTCAGAAATATACAAAACTATATGAAGTTCATAATGTCATCATCATGTAAACCAGTAAACCTCTAATCAACAATTGGGTTCGTTCGGTTAGGTTATCATATTATTATAATTTAATATGCATGTATAAATAGAAATATGTAAATTCGAATTATTTACTGGAGCTGGTATATTTTTGTTGAATGGAAACTAGATTTTTTGTAGAAGTCATCACACGTGTCCGTGCAAACTTGTAATAATAATTATTACGCATTTTGTCTTTTTTTGTATATACACTCTCATCAGTCCAGCGTACGCTCTTCTATTTTGTTGCGGATTTTCGACACAACCGCTGTTTTTTTCAGTTAAACAGCTCCCGAGAGTGAGCCGAAAACACGTCTCTCGCCACCCATTCGAATACGGTGTGTACTAAAGTACTATACAATATAAACGCATATATTTTTATACACGCGCACGACCGTTTTCACCCCGAAGGTGTAGTTACTAATATAGAACCGAGTCCGCTTTTTCATTTCGAGCGGGCAAAAGTTGGTTTTCAAAAACGGTCAAACTATATATATATACGAGTATATACACCCTATATATATAGAGGACTCGTTTTCTGATTTATATACTCATCGGAGTCTCCTGTTTTTCCGTCCTGGAACTCTGGGATAATTCGCACGATTTATCGATATAATAGAACAACAATGATATATAATAATCATAATACTAACATTACTATTTTTTACTTTGGGGTTTCGAACCGTTCGCAAAGTAATTAATTTTTACGAGAGCCATCGGCGAAAATTCATTAAAATCGTCCTGTTATATTTTATAACACGGCGAACATCAAGTTAAACTTCAAGTTTCTAATTACATAATATTATATTATTAATTATAATTTTAATAAAACGTGGCATTCTATATTATTCTATAATAGTGATGAAAATCGAGTCTGACTTACCGCGTTGTTGCTCCCTGCAGAACCTAACTATATAAGTTTTAACTTAACGCTCGTCCCAATTTAATACGTATTCATTATGATTTTACGAAATAACCAAATTCATCGTGTATTATTATTATGATGTATAAATGCATTATCCGCGATAACACGCTATTTCGTCTTAATCATTTTATATTCCATATACCCGTCATCTTTCATCACGCGCTGATATTATTTCACATTATAATCTCTTTTACTTAACGTTATTCGGAACATTCCTTCTTCCACGGTATTCCATTTCAATTTAAATTATCCTTAATTTTCAATATTTATTCGCCATCTCTTATTATAATTAATATGTTTCTAATATAATTATCATTTTATAACTAATGAGAGTAATGAACTAATGACCAATAATAATGCACATCATCATCAATTACAATAATAACATTTTTAATATTCATAAATATCTTAGTCTAAATAATGTAAATAAACAAATTCAAGGAGGTTATTGGCTATTATACAATTTTGATATCTTTAAGTGCGTTTATTTTGTGCCTACTGCCTATATTATTTATTTATGAATAACCCAAACAAATCTTATACAATTAAATTTATATTAAAATATATGGATTTATTTAATAACACAATTCAAATTATTTTTTCTATAAATTAAATGATATCTAAATGTAATCTAACTGAATTATAATTAATGTAGCTAGTTGAATTTCCACAAATTTTAGTAAATTATATATTAATATAATATTACAATAATCAAATAAAAATAAAATGATATATAAATAAGTATTCATTTAAATAAATTAAATAATGAAATCTTGGTATAAAATACTATAAGTAATAATGACGAATAATTCTTATCTCAATATTTAATTTAGTATTTATATACATGTTTTTAAACTTTCACCTTTAAATAAATGACTTAAATTTTGTATTGGTATTATTATTATTTATGTTGCTTTTTTAGGAAACTTCATGTAAGTATGTTTGTTAAACTAAAAACTTTTAAGAGTTCCCCAATTTAATATTTATTATTAGTTATGTATACTTTGTTTATTTTAAAACTATAAAATAGTTGAAATCATTTAATGTTAGATTATAGAGATATATTATTATTTTGTTTTTAATCTTCATTTCACTAAAATGGTATCTTTGTGTGTTTTAATATATTTTTATCTCCTGTTACTTTTTCTTGATTAAATTAAGTTATTAGGAAAAACGAATACTGAATCATAAGAATTGTAGCAAAATTATGATAGAAGTTGATATTCTAAAATTTATTAAAATATCAGTTATAATATTGTAAGTATCTTATTATAATAATAAATTTATTTTTTAATATTATTAGACATTATGTATTTGTAAAATAATATAAAATATTTAAATGTATTAGGTAAATAAATTGTATATACATACTCGTAAAAATGTTTTATATTTATATGATAATAATTAATGAACATAATTTTAAAATAATGTAATTACATTAATAATGAAATGGCATCGTATTCTTAAATAATAATCACCCATTTACAATTTTATGTAAATAATAAATTATATATTTAAAGTATAAAATATAATGTAAAATAAAACCAATTTATTAAATTTTTTTTTAAGTATTAAATTATTATTCAAAATCCCAACTGCAAATAGTTCACTAAAGTATACAATAAATCAAAAGTGTTTGATAAAATAAGATAATTATCAAAATAAATTATTACATTATGAAACATTTCATAAAATTGTACAATTAGAAAATGAAAGAAGTTATAGAAAACTACATAACTTATTTTAATAATATAAATATAAATAACATAAGTTAGTATAATATAAAAATTATATTAACAGAAGTAATTTTTTTTTTTTTTAATATTATTTATTCTAATTATTATTGTATTTATAAAAAATGTATAATAAAAATGCAACACTTCTCAGAGTAGATCCATACATTTTTTAAAAAAAATGTAAATTTATCAATAAAATCGGTATAAATAATTACTGTATTATTGTATTTTGTTTAAATACTTAGCGTATAAAAAAATAAACACAGCTTTTGTAAATAATTAATTAAAATTATATTTCTGAACTATACGTTAAAAAAAAGAAAGAAATAATTTATTGTAACAATACTTACTACACTGAATTTCAAAGTTCACTATGGAATTTAACAACATGTAATATAAAGCTAAGGGTATTTAATTGGCTTGCCAATTCCATAGAAGTAAAAAATAAAATAAATAAAATGTTTTCCAAACTAATTGTAAACTTACAAGTAAGATAAAGAAAATAAAAACAGACCATTTTTAGAATAAAAATAAAATACTTACGATATTGTGTTGTAAATTTGTAATAATAATATTATGAGTAATATATGAAAATAAATTATATAAGAAAACACAGATGAAAAATTTTTTTTAATTCAAAACTATATAATAATTTATTTAAATTTAATGAAAATTAATCCAAAGTTTATTAGTAATGAATTATTTACGAAAACATTTTAAATTAATAATTATTACCTAAATGTTTTTTATATTATACATATTTACACCTAAATTATTATTGTTTAATTGTTTTTTTTTTTTTAATATAACAATCACGTAGACATAAACTTAAATTGCTTTCTACCGATTTCAACTATACATTGATTTAAAAAATATTTGTTTTACATTATATATAATATTGCGTTATTTTAAAAATAATAACTTAATTTGTATATTTTTATATAAAGCATATACCTAATACATAAATTTAAATAATATCCTATTCCTGTATCTTGGTATTTAAAAACGACACGGTGATAAAAATCTGTTCGTTATTCACGATTTTGTATATTTTAGATTTTTTAAAAAATAGTTATAATATTTGAACATAAATTTGGTTTCCAATCAAACTTAAATTATAAATTACAATATTATACTCATATAGTTTAATCATTAATAATTCATTCACGAATAAATTATAGAAATTTATATATATTCGTTTATTATTTAATTAAATTATAAGATATGAAGAAGGAATCATAATGTCCGATAATATAATTAATATAATTTATATTCTAAGTAATAATGGAACGCTAATAGATTTTAAATTATTATTGATTGCATTTTTTTCCAGGAAAATAATTCTTTTTCAGTTCGTATTACGTTCTATACAATTTAATTTATTTGAATAACTAATTCATTTCTTAAAACGTATACTATATAAATCGTATTTTATAATATTGTTCATTATCATATAAATATTATTTTACTTGATATAATTTATAATTTTCGAATTCACGATACTCAAAAGCGAATATGAGGGGAATCGACATCTTCCTGAAAATTTGAATCATATTATATAAAATGCATTAAATTAGATCAAAATTCAAAAATTATATCACACGTAAGTAAATATGACCAAAAAATGGGTAGGTTTCTAAGGTAGGTATTATTATTTACGTATATATTAATTATTTACGTTGGAATTTTCCGAAATGATTCTTATATGTTGTTGAATATTATTCATTTTACGAACCCCCAGAATTATTGTTCGAAATTAAAAATGTTATAAAAACAAGTTGAACAGTTAATCGTTGAATCATTTTAATATAATATGTAATATTTTTTTTTTTTTTGTATTTCATCAAACAACAAAACTATTTCGACATCTCGTTTCGATTATACTGATTGATTAAAAATAAATCAAATTCTGTTTTGTTTTTAATAATTTATAATACTGTCATAAAGCTGTCATAAATTTGGTTTTACTATGCCAGGAAATTTATTACGTTATTTCCACGTTCAAATTTACTATATAATAATTATTACAATATTTTATTTGTGGCTTAAAGGAAAATTATATTATTTTTTAGACCTATAATCAAATTATATTAAAATATTAATGTATGCTAAGAAATATGATAATAAAAATCGAATTTAAAGTAGTGAGAAAAAATGAAAATTTAATGTTATTTTATTATTTTTTATTTATATATATATATAGTCAATATAATAAATAAGTTAATAAATTTTTAGCGAAATGGCTAATCTAAGAAAATTTATTATGTTATTAAATGGAAAAAAAATTACACAATAATAAAATTATTAATAATAAATATTTGTAAAACGGCGCGTTGTATAGGCAATATTGATCCATTCCTGTATAGGTAAATTTTAATTTGAATAACTATGAACTATGATATTAATATTATAGTTATTAATTTATTATTGTTATAATATTATTTGACTATTAACATTCATAATGGTAATTTGCATTTTTTATTTCATTTTTAGAATTATTTATAAATTAATATTATGGTTTTAAATTATTTACCATACCTATTTGTTTTATGTATTGACGTATTGTTAAAATTTTAAAAATCTTAAATTTTAATATAATATACTCGTATAAATAACTGGTACCTATACTTTTAAACTTTTTTTTTAACTTTAAATAAAATATGAATTTAGCAATTTTACTACATTCAATTTGAACACATATTTTCTTTGTTGTACATAAAGAAAAAAAATTATTACCAAGGTATAATTTACTCGTCTTTAATTTAAAGCTACAGTATTCAACAATGATAAGAAAAGTAACTGTAAGTACATAATTCAAAATATTAAATCTATGTGGCAAAAAATTAATTATTCACAAAAATTAAAATTGTTTTTTCAAATAAAAAATTTCATCGTGTTGTCTCGAATGAATAGTAGTAAATATAATCAGGTAAATCACATTATAAAACTAATAAGTATTAAATTTTATATGCTATAATTTTTGTTACATGAAATTTCCACGTCATTTAGTATTTGGACATTGGATTGTAATTACAATCGTGTGTTTGTGTGAATGTATAATAATATTAATGATAGAAATTGAGTTAATCAAAATTTTTAATTTTTAATAATACCTACATAATGTATATACGTATACACAGTATTTGGTGTTCATATAAAATTACGTATACGATTTTGTGATAATTTCAAATTTTAATTGTGTAAATCATATCAATTGTGTTACGTGGTGTTTGCATTTCAATATTAATATATTATTATCGATTTCAATAATATATAAATATTAGCTTTAACTGTACAAAATCGATGTCAAATATTATACGAACAATAAAATAATTCCAATATGATAAATTTGTTTGCAAACTGTTAGATAAGTCGTTAATATTTATATAACATATGGCATGAAACTGATAACGGATAATATTTAATAATTTTAATATTAATGTTCTATCAAAATTTTACAAATCGAGTTCATTTTCATTTATAGCGAATTGAGAAAATTATTAAAAAAAAAATACAACTAGGGCTAAATCGAATCAAGTTTTAAAAATTTTAATCTGGTTATTCTTTCGTCCTTATGTTTCTTGGTGATGATAGTATTACAAATTTAACGGTAGATGGATATAATTTTGTGTTACTAAAAAAATTTGAGAACAATTATCGTCAAATTTAAAAAATATTGTGTACAATGCAACTAACTTATTAAATATATACATAACAATTTTCAATTAAATTAATATTTTATATTATTTAAATAATCGTGACTGCATAATTTATATGGTTAATACCAAATTGATTTCCTCTACAGTTGTGGTTGTCCCATTCACCAAGAAAACGTATTTAAAAAATAACTTTAATAAAGTATATCAACACAATTAGTATAAAAAAAAAAAAAAAAAAAAAAAAAAAAAAAAAATTGAAAAACGTTACTATAAATATTTTTATTTTTTATTTTTATTTTTTATTGATTTCCGACCAATACAATATTTAAAAAAAATATATTATACAATCTTATGTTACAACAGAAAAATTCTTAATATTAGAAATTTAATAATGTTTCTTGAACATTATTGTTGTTACTATTCATTTTATTTTATTTTTGTGTGTCTGTTGTATTCGTATCAATAAAAGTAACTATAATTAAAATCTATTCTTAATCATTTTATTAAGGTCACGTAAGTATAATATTATACACAATTAAGTAGCCTGCAGAATATAATATATGTCTGTTGTAATTCGATTAAGTTTTAAATAATATATGCCACGTCGTACCGACAATGTCTCTCGGAAATTCTATTGCGATAACACTAATTCACCGGATTAAAATGTTAAGACATTTATAATCGCAGGATTTCAAATATATACGAGAAAGTGTTTTTAAACTTTAATTTAAAATATCGCGTTCAATATATTACACAAAATAGGATTTATTTCAATTGCATACGTACACCGTATAATATTATTATAATGTATTTATATGTGTGAGCAAGTTTGTAAGTCTCATGCTGCTAACCATACGTATAATATATGTACGTTATATTCTTATCTGAGAAATACAATTTATTGTAGAAAACTTGTGCACGCTTTATCAACAATAATTTAAATTATTATAACGAATTGGTTCTCGAACGGACTCGATTTTATTTACAATAATATCGTATTATTTTGGGCTCATTTATATTTTATACATACACCATCGTATTATAATAATATATTGTAGTATATAAATATTTACCTATACGTCACATTTCCGTTCGGGCATATAAAAATAACACGTTTTGAAGTGTTCGCCACCGAGTCATACTATTTGCTTTAAAAAGGTTTTTTCGAAATAATCGATTATCCCTACACGTAGGTATCGTTTTGTATTGCGTATCCCCCACTATTTTAATTCGATTTTTTAAAAATCTAAACATAATAAAAGCCCGTGTAATTTTTTTGATAGTTCAACAGAATTATGAATTACGTGGAAACGCCAAAATTATTTTTTAAAAATACGTCTTGTAATCGTATTTTATTGGCGCCAAAAAATTAATACATACGAATAGGTCTAAATCGATAAAATCATTTTATTTTATATTATAGTCTAAAACTTGGATAAATATAATACCTAATATAATGAGCTGATCTAACTGGACTCGAGGAAATATTAATAATTTAAATACCTATTTGAATTTAAATTTAACAATTGTGATTATTTTTATATCTAATATTTTATTAAAAAAATCCAAATCACAAAATGAATACATAATAATCATACACGTATTTCAACAACAACGTTGTCATCTTCAACGTGTACCAATCACTGACAGTCTTATGCTAGTATGTTGCTAATATATCCTATATATTATTATATAGTTTATACTCAATGACCACCTCCAAAAAAATGAATGCGAATCGTCATTCCCGCTAATTCGACCATCGTACTTCTATGCCCATTAGTTTACACTAATTGATTGATTGAAAATGAATTTTGTAATGGACTCAAGTACCAATTAAATAAGTAATTTTTATTTTTAGACATTTAAACAATTGCTTCTTATGAGGAAGAAAAAGAAATATATGTATTTAATTATTTATAATTATTTACATTTTTTAACAATTTTAACGATTTTATATTATGATCTGTGTTCAATAAATGTTCCACAACAGGAGATTTATCGTCTTCTAAATTTCTAATATTTCTTAAAATGCACTTTAAACCTAATATATAAATTTATTTTTGTTTGACCTACGTAACGTTTATTACAATCCTGGCATTAAATTTTATAAATATCCCACTTTTCCCTTTCCACAATTTTATCCTTTGTATTCCATTATAGAACTTTTAAGTTATTATTTTTAGTGGTTACAATATTAATACCATAATTTTCGAACATTTTTGTTCGTCAGTCATCTGAAGTTATACGATAGTATATTAGTGCTTGGTACGCCGTTGAAGATGGCAATATTTTGTTGAAGTACTTATACGATTATTAAGTATCAATTTTGTGATTTAGGTTTTTAAAAAAAATATTATAAATTATATAATTAATAATTTATTATTATTAACATTTAGCACGCACGTATGTATGCAATATATATGAACCACGTATGAAACCCTTTAAATATTAATGTACAACGGTGTTTATAAATACTTTTCGAAGTTCTGCTAATTTTGAAATTAAAATATTTTTTCTCAAATTTAACAATCGTTTAAAAAACCTCTGCTACACAATACGGCCTAGTTATAATGAATACAAAGACGATAATTTGGGAATCACTGGTAGGAGAGAGAGAGAAAGAGAGGGGGATATAGAAAGAGAGAAAACGTCAAAGGACCACAGTCTCCATTTTGGATGGGACGAAGGAAAAACGGTCTGTTCGTCGTTTCTAATATGCATGTTAATTTTGGGACTTTGAATATACCTCGGTCACAAACACGCGTGCAGGCACACAAACATGGTATAATGTATGCGAAGATATATATATATATATACAAATACACGTAAGTAAATGTATACAAGGTTGAATCCAAATAATACGCTACTCCGTGTAATGCATATATAATAATAATAATACGAGTACTAAAGATATAACAAATTTGAACTCATACAGCCACGTGGCGACACGTGTGTATAGAGAATGCGAATAGTCGTCGCGTTCAAGAAATACAGAATACGATGAGAACACGAAGAGAGACAGAAAGAAAGTGAACAGAATAAACGACGTCGCTATTAATAAATTTTTATATTTTGATCTTAAACCTGATTATTGTCATGTTCAAAAAAAAAAAAATAAACGATTAAATAATATGAAATAATGAATACCAAAAAAAGAACGTTGATCCAAATTTTTTTTTTTATGAAAACCTATCTTCGAAACATAATAGTACTGTTTTGAAAATATAATGTACTCGTATAATAATATTACTTTTATATTTCATTAGATGATAATGTTATACGCGTGTGAACAAAAATAATGTGTCACTCGGGTTTCGACCGAATTCCAGACGAATATTATAGATTTTAAACTGAAATAACGCGATTATAGTGATAAATTCTATTACGAGATAACAGGATTGTACCACAAAGTCGAAAATATTTATTCAGGAATGACACGGGGAAAATGATATCCTGCAGGAAGTTGTTTACAGAGATATAATTCGTTTCAATGAGTTCCGAAGGGACAAGAGAAATATATAGAGTTTTGAAGGGTATATACGCTAAGTGCTAAACCATGTATATGGTAGCAACCGCAAAAATGTCTCATGAGTATCATGTTCTGACCACTAGACACTAATAAACTAATTTAAAGTATACGCGGTCAATTTTTCGTCTTAGCCGTCCTAAAAAATAAATATGTAATACTATTATAATATTATGGCGTAACAAAATGTGTATGCAACGTTTAATATAATAAGTAATATAAAATATGTAAATTTGTTTACTTTCGTTCGTTTTTAAAAAAAAATATTTATTTTACGATAATTTTTAAACATATTTTATCTTCAGAATACAGAACGATCCTATAGACATTTCGAAATACATTATTCTAACTTTACCTATGAAATTATAAAAGACATCATATTCTGTAAAAAAATAATAATATTATAAAATAAAAAATGATAATATAATATTTCCACTTCAAAAATATAATATCTATAGAACTCTTTGATTTCTTACCGTATTTTTAACTAAAATATTACATTAAAAATAATAATTTAAATAAAAATTACATTTGTATTTATAAAATTAAATTCAAATAAAATTGTATACAGGCATAAAAAATAATATAATATAGTTTATTTTCAATAATTTACAATTATCAAAAGTTTAATTATAATTTATATTTACTAAGCTTAGACATTAATAAAATATTAAAATGTACCACTATAAAGAATTTTATTGTTAAAAAATTATATTTACGTTTTTTAGTAGTACTATTCACAAAATAAAGCTGTCAATAAAAATTAATTAATTTTTATAATTATTTTTATTATTATTATTATTTTTATTATTATTATTATTATCATTATTATGATTATAGATGATACTTTAAATAAATAAAAAAAAATAAATAAGGGGAATATTGTACTAACTAAACGCATTTTAAGCCGCCATATTCTATACAATGCAAAACGAGTACTTCATTGCTGCCATTATAAATTGGAATGGTATATAATTCGAATTAATCATTCATTAATCATTATGGTTACGCAGTCACGACAAAAAAAAAAAATAACGATTTATTATTCACTAAAGTTCGGAATTAACATAATCCACTGACGATTGTACTTAGTTACATTTTTTTTTCACGCATACGAAAACAACAACAAAAAAATGTTCGAAACAATATTATTATTGAGACTTAAAATAACACAATACCTGACATATATATTATATTGATAACCGGAATATATATCGAAGAACAATGATAAGTATAAACATAAAAATCGTCTAATATTAATATTTTAATATTTAAGTCATTCAAAAATAACATCAGGTATAAGGAATAATAATTATTTTATATTTTTATATTAATCGTTATAAAATATTTAGAATTCAAATTCCTCGCTGGCGTCATTTTTTTAGACTTTTCGAAAAGTAATTTTGAACGATATCTAAATCAATGTTTTTTATAAAAATTAATTTTTACTTTTTTTTTTTAATTAGGTATTGAAACTATTTTTTCTTATGTTTAAATTATAATGAACGAAAGTTATAAATGAATTTGCCGTCATTTTAAATAAATTAATAAAACCTAAAAAAAAAAAATGAAATTTTTCATATTCGTTAGACTGATCTAGTAGTCTGCTCTTAATAAAATTTCGCTAACCACCAAATTGGGTATGATGTCAAAATATTATTACACTAACGTTATTTTTCGTACGAAATTAACGTAGAACCGTATTATACAACAAGGAACATAAATCTAACGTCGTTCAGGCGGTTTCATCATAGTTCGGTGAAAAGATAATTTCGGCGTTATCAAAGATGACCTCCGGTTAATGTCAGCAGTAAGTTTAGTGTGTGGTTATTTTGGAGGGAAAATTGCTAAATGCCTCGTGTATCTTTTGGTAAATAGAAGTATAAAAAGGTCTTTTTTCCTTTTTTTTTCGTCAAAATGGATAGTAGGTATAACGATTGTATCTAAACGAACAGCCCCACTATACACAATGGGCGTGGTCGACTAGGCTTTTACTTTTTTTTTTCTCCAGAGGACATTAAAATAATATAATGATAAGAAATAATCGTTTTGACATGTGGGTGGTTCCTTAACTGGCAATTTTGTAAGTTAATAAAACTATAAAA
>JAIUCT010000015.1:975028-988311 GCA_021307375.1 Tetraneura akinire
ATATATATATATATATATATAATATATACTCGTATATACCGATTTTTTTAATACCTATACATTTCGTTGTGAAGCAAGTACTTTTCCAACCCCTAAATCGCTATATACGGTATCTGTATCTTTAGTAAGTTTTTTATGACTAGTAACATAACTTTAGTCGAACTTTAATGATAAAAAAAAAAAATAACAATAACTTCTAGTTTTCTCTCGTGAAAAATACTACAAATTAATAATTAGGTGGTAATTTGACATTATTATTATTATTCGCTACGTAATTTTACGTATATTTTTTCTTATTAATTAAATACATAATATTATAGATTACGTTATATGACCAATACGAAGAATAATTCGTTTAAATTTTGTGAAAAAAAACCGTATTACAGTATTTACATAAAGTATATTATAGGTAAAATTTATACATGCCAGTACCGAGGTACATTCAATTTTATCCGATATTCAAACGTCAAACCACTCAATTTTAATATTAATTAATGGATAGATAATAATATGATATATTAGGTTAACTAATATTAAATAAGGATATATTAACCTATATGTTATTTTACACTATGTACGAATTATTATTTTCAATTTTATATATTTACTTATATTATAAATTATAATACATGTGTACAATTTGACACTATTGTAGTTCAAGTATACGATTTATAACACGTTTACCTACTATAATAATATTACACATAAAATGTACCATACTAGTACCGCAGTATAGCGTTGTACCATAATTTGTAAATCCATTATTAAACACATTTGTATACCTACCTGTCAAAAATGATTGAAAACTATTATAATGATATACTGTATTATAATATAACGTATATTATAATAACACTTATTTATTAATCAAAATTATTGTATTCTTATTAATATACTGATTTAAACTATATAACTATTATTAGCGATAAAAACAAAGTGACATTGTCACTTTATATCTTTATGTGGTTATTATATCATGTTTAACAATAACGAAACGGAATAATAAATCGAATTATCCAAACTAATCATGATATAACCTAACGGTCCTAATATTAATTTATATTTTATACCCATAATTTCTTTTTCGTACAAATGCATATACTTGTACGAATAAACTTTTAAAATAAGTTATGTAATAAATATTCAAATAATGAGTGAAAAAAAATTACGAGGCATTTTCAAGTTATATTATTATTGAGAGTTCTATTATTTTTAGTAGGAGTTTCCAGCAATATTTAGACTTCATTTTCTTAAATCTTGTCCAGCCTAAGACCCACTATATGACCTAACCTCAAATGTTTGTTATAATAAAATTAAAGCGCGAATAATATTTTCTTATTAAAGAAAACCCCGATGAAAACGATTTAATAGTTTCTCCTAATATTTTATTTTTTTAAACGTTAAATACTCGTTAACATTTTTTCTACGCGTACCCTACATCAGGGGTGGCCAACAGGTCGATCGCGAAGTGAATTAGAGTCGATCGCGACACAATTTAGCATTTTTTTAAATTTTTGAATTTTTTTTTTTTTGTAAATGTGTGTATTTTTGTATACTTATCCCACTAATATAAAAATTAGATTAAGAAAAAGGCAATAAATAATTCTTAAAAAGATGAGCTGATACTCCTGCCGCACAGGATACAGGTGTGCGAACCATAGCGTTTAATTTTATTTATAATTTGAATGCAATGATAAACCATTGCATTCGAAAAAACGATTCTGAGCGAAGTTCAGTCAGATTATAATTTTCGTTTGAACTAAAAATATCAACTTAAAACAGCTATAAAAAAAAATTTAGATTAGGGATTTTTCTAATATTTTAGTATGATGTTAATTAATATGTAAGTATACTTCAATAAAATTTTCAGACCTTAATACCAAAAATTGACAATTTTATCAAACATTATATACGTAAAAACGAGAATTTTACGAAATATTCAATGTTCAATATTTTGTAGAAAAATTTAAAAAACGGTTCCAAAATTTTACCACATATATATAATAGCTATGTGAACCTTCAAAAAAAATTTCAGGTCTCTATCTAAAAAATTGCCTGAGTTATCGTGAAATGTAGAAATTGAATTCGTCAAAATTTCATTTTTCGTGAAAAATGCCGTTCTTTCGTCATTTTTTCGAAGTTTTTTCTACCGCGTATAGTAAATTTTGAGAAATTCGAAAAATGACCTAAATAAAGTACCATCTACATCCACTTTTACATCTGAAACTCGCTATTCGTGAAAATCGAAGCGTTATTTCGGGTAGTAAAAGTGTTTTCAGAATATTTATTTATATGTATGGATTCTAAGATTTTCGTTTTCCTAAAAATATCAACTTAAAACGGCTATAAAAAAAAATTTTGACAATGGATTTTTATAATATTTTAGTATGATGTTAAGTAATATGTAAGTATACTTGAGTAAAATTTTCAGACCAAAATACCCAAAATTGCCAATTTTATCAAACTTTATATACGTAAAAACGTGAATTTTACGAAATATTCAAAGTCCTATATTTTGTAGAAAAATTAACATAACGGTTCCAAAATTTTACCACATATGTATAATAGCTATGTGAACACCCAAAAAAATTTTCAGGTCGCTATCTTAAAAATTGCTTGAGTTATCGTGAAATATAGAAATTGAATTTGTCAAAATTTCATTTTTCGTGAAAAATGCCGCTTTTTCGTCATTTTTTCCAAGTTTTTTCTACCGCTTAGGGTCAATTTTGAGAAATTCAAAAAATGACCTAAATAAAGTACCAACTAGATCCACTTTGCTACCGGAAACCTACCCTATTCGTGATAATCGGAGCATTATTTCGGGTAGTAAAAATGTCTTCAGAATAAAAAAAAAAAAAAAACAAAAAAAAATCACACATCATTGTAAAACCAATACATTCTTCGCTTCCCTCAGAATCTAAAATGAGTCTATACACTGATATAGAATTATATCGTGTAGGTATACATTGTACGTACCATGCAATCTTATTATGGATGTTTAATGATAATAATAATAATAATAATTTTATAATAATTTTTTGTAATAATAATATAACAATACTTTTTATTTAATTAATAATTAATTTTTACCTTTTTTTTGGTCGATCGCGACAACATTAAAAAACTCAGACGTCGATCTCTAGTCTTTTAAAGTTGGCCACTCCTGCCCTACATAACCTAATATAACTTTTCGGGAACTTTTTCTCCTTTCTCTCTAATTTGTATAAACCTTCGAAATCACCGTTTAGAATTATTATGTCTACAGCCTATATTTATATAATAATTTAGTGGCCGATAAACCGAATACCACAGTCCACAAACTATGAATATTGTTATATCATTAATTCATAATATATACCATATTATTATTATTATTAATTATTGTGAATTCGCATGTGATGCGTTTCGCAAAAGGATCATGTCGTCATTTTCGGTGTCATATTTGATAGCAAACACGTAACACCTTGCGACGTGTCGCGCAAAATAATAATGTAATGTAATATAATAATATATGTTCCCTTCTTCGGTCGTCCCGTATCATAATATCATATTATTTCTGTTTGAAATCAATACGCGCTTTGTTGATCGGATAACGTTCGTCATTAATTCATAATCATATTATTAATATATACGCGTTTCGGCGGAAGTACTAAAAACATTACACACCTAACGAGTTGGGCGATTATATAGCGTTCGTTAGACCAGTGGTTCCCAACTGCGATTAAAATTTGTCATCCTATGGTAACATATTTACGTATACGGACATTTCATAGGATTCGACATACAATTTTGAGTATAAAAATAAAAAAAAATAAGGTTAGGTGGCTAATGTAATATTGTCTGTATACTCGCGTAATAGTAATAATAAAAAAAAAAAAAAAAAATCGTTTATTATTCTTCTGTGTGTTACACATTTATAAAATGAAAGTCTTTGGTGACCGCGTCTAAGTCTTAAACCTTACGTTTTAATGATTACAATTATTATTATTTTGAATATTATTTTGACAGTAAAGCGTCACGCGGTGTCTGAATGCTCGTGTATAAGAGAAAGGATGACTTGAATATAAAAAAAAAAAAAGATGAAAATCATTATTTTGTAGTCTAGACCAGGGTCTTCAAACTACTACTGTTATAATTTACAGTGAAATTATCTATCTCGATCTACTCTTCGGCCTTCCAGGACCAATTTTCTCCAGCAAATTAAAAACATAATAATATCTAATATTCGATCGGCCATAAAAAAAAAAAAATTAGAGATCTAGATTACGACTAAAATATCGAATAATATTACAATATTATACCTTTATTGATGTTTTCGTTTGTTTTTTTTTTTTTTACAAAAAGTTCTTTCGAAATGGTTAAATTATAATCAACGATCGGTTAATATCTTCCCTCGATTTCACATGTCTCCTATATAGTCCTATCCGTGATTTTATACGTGTGTGCGTTAAAACGCCGAAACGGTTTCGATATAAACTTTTAGTCGTTCGATAACGTATAATAACGTATAGAATACTCGTATATCGTTTATTCGTTTGCAATTATAATGTTTATTCAGCGCCCGAGCCAATAAAATCGCAATTTAAACGGACTGCTTAAAACGAATAATATTATTGCCGTTAGGTACTCGCGGCGTGTGTGCCTATATACTCATAATAATAATAATAATATAATATATACGTATTTACTACGATGTATATTTTGGAAAACCGAGCTTATCTGTTTACTCAGAGTGTATAATATTATATTTAACCGCACCGAACCCCTAACTCGCCAACGTTCGACGTTATACGAGGGGATGATAATTTATTTTGGCGAAATTTTACACGTGTGCGAGAGCGCACTCGCCGAGTGTATAAAGTTCCTGCGAATCGTATGTTACGTTGAAGAGCGACGAAAGCGCCCGAAAACTATATAATATATTATTATTAAGTGTTAAACAATTTTATACAGTTTCGAAACTTGTAAATATTATGACACGATAATCGACCAAGTATTAATATTAAGATATGGCGGCGGGAAAACAATTATTACATATCACCGTAGGCGATAACTAAATCTATTTCGAACATAAATATAATATTATATTATTATAATATATATAAGTTGTAGCTTGTAAATAATATAAATCTTAATGTACGAATAATAATATAATGAATATTATTCTGGCCGTATTACAT
Source organism: Tetraneura akinire (assembly GCA_021307375.1). Classification (NCBI taxonomy): domain Eukaryota; kingdom Metazoa; phylum Arthropoda; class Insecta; order Hemiptera; family Aphididae; genus Tetraneura; species Tetraneura akinire. The sequence goes on from JAIUCT010000015.1 coordinate 980,209, forward strand.
AATATTATAATACGTATACATTGTCCGGAATACGTAATTTAAAACTTAATAATGCGTATAGTTACCTACAGGCTATAATGCAGTTATATTTTTAAATACTTTATAACGTATAACTTTCCTGCAACTATATTCGTTGTATAAATTTATCATTTTGTCAGCGGAATGGGCTTTACTTATACAGGATGTATCACCAGGTGTGTTCCAGTCAATAACTTTTCGAATTTCATAAAATGATCCTATTCGTAGTCTTGATTTTTCTTAAAATTATAAAATTTAAATAATACAGGCCAAACTTTTGACTAAATGAAAAAATGAATTTTTGGCCAATGAAATGTAGAATAATGTATAAGCACGACTATCAGCAAACAGTTAGCGAATGTTACAATTTGATCGTTTCGTAGCAATTCCGCTATCCGTTAATTATTATTGTTATCATATTAAAACGTTACATAATAACATCAATTAGGATATAATTACAATAAACGTGGATGAATATACCTTTATTATAATATTAAGTTTGTTTTGAAATAGAAACGAAACGCTGTAGTTTACATTAAATATAAATTCATCATAAAATACTGAATTTACTTAAATTTAAAAAATTAATAATTAAATAAATAATTTTTGGAAAATAATAATTCAATTATTGAAATATTTAGAGAAATAAAGTCTACTATAATTAATTATCTTAGAATTTATATAAATATGAAAACGAAAAGTATATTTTTTTTATTTTGGTTTTATGTACTCAAAAAAAAAAAAAAAAAATTATAATAATGATAAATGTGACTTATATACTTATATAAATGAGTTGCAAAAATTAAATTTTAAAAATATTTAATAGATCAAAAGTTAATCGGGGTGGACAGACCTAGTAAGACACCCTGTATATAAATATCGCGTCTCCCCTCGTGAAATACCTCGTACAATAAAATACCTTTTAATTATTTCTTAAATCTAATTTGTATACAAATAAACAAATAAACATACATTATTTTTCTATATTATTACCCACGAATGTAACGTTAAAATGTCACTTTAATTGCACAATATATTTCGCTAGATATTCTAATTTAACTTACTAAAAATGAGTTATATTCTCGTATTTTATTATATTACATTTCATAATATTTTACTTTTACTACGTTTTAATATTACATAAACATATTAATATTATAATATCCACTCGGTTAGTTTGTTCAAAATAACATAATATTATATACCTACTGAAATACGATTTACGATATAAATCGAGTTTTTTTTTTTTTTTTATACGAAATAATAATATACGCGTGGAACAAAATGAGAATGAATAAATTTAGAAATTCATTTTTTATCTAGTAAGTTTTTCTTTTATACCTTGTTAGTTATAGGATAAAAGACTTCCCCATAATACTTTCAAAATATAATATTAAGCACTTGAAAAACTTTGTCGTCGTCTTATAAATTTTTTTCGACTTTAATGTTCACTCTGCGATCACGCATGTTCACAATTGAATTATCAATAATAAGTATAGTATTAAATTAACCGCGCTGTGCTCGTGTTCTTTTGATAAATTTAATCGAATCCGAGTATAATAAGTTAATAATTTCAAAGAATATCTTAAAAAAAAAAAAATTTAAAAAAAAAAATAGTACGTTTTTTTTTAATTTTTCCGTCATTCGCAAGTAGAATAATTAACAATACGAATATAATAAATTGTACGCTATAAACAAAAACAAAGCATAATTAATTATTTGATACATAAAAAAAAAAAAAAATATATCCGATAAAACAACAACAATTATAATAATGTGTTTGCATTATTTTAATTATTATATTATGTTTAAAATAAAACCGAGGTACCTAAATATAATTTTATCTCGCAATGCTAACTCCTTTCAATTTACGATGAATTTACAAAATTAGTTATCATCATATTATAATATTGTGTTCGATTAATGAGTTTATATCGTGACTAGTCGTGAAAATGGAGAATATTATAAAACCCTTATAATAATACTATTATTAACGACTCATTTACACGTAATTTAACGAAACTAAATAAGGTTAGTACGCATAATAATTATTATAATATGTTTGAAAACGACCCGTTTTATTATTATTATTATTATTATTATTATTATTATTATTATTATTATATAATTAATAATAATTATATATTTTAATTTATATTAAGTACACGATGACGATTTACTAAGAATAATACTCATAACACAAAAACATTATTATAACGAAATAAAACGAAAGTGAAATAATAAATAGACTTGTTATTTTCGAAATTTTTCGTACTTACCATGAATATCCGTAGAACCGATGAGCTGCTTATAGTCGACGGAAATTGAAACAAACACTCTACGAGTTTATTTATACGGATCGTAGATTGTTAAAATAAAAAAAGAAGAAATATTCGACTTATTGTTCTCCTATGCCGACGATTCAATCGAACCGAACGTCAATATTTCAGATCGATCGCGAATTGTGTAAATAGTGAAAATCGTTTAGAGTGAACCGATGATGTGCCATTGAAAACCACTTTGTATTACTTACGAAATCCGGTCTCTATTTGACATTTTCCGGACAGAAATTTATGCTCATAATATAATTCGATCTACCGAATAATAATATACTCTTTTGAAGGGAAAAAATATACATCAAGTCTGTCAGCTTGTGATGTCACCTACACAGCTCAGAGCTATGTGGGAGCTTTGTATGTAACTACTATGTCAATTGCAACGTTGCCTTCTCGTGCAGCGGCACAATAATGCACGTGACTGTTCGTTGGCAAAATGGATTGGTAAATGTGGAAAAAAAATTTAACGAGTTGTATAAAAATACGAGCAGGTATCATTAAAAATGTATAAAATTGTATATTTTAATACATTTAATGTTTGTAAATGAATTTAATATACAGCTAGAAAAAATAATACAGTACAATAGGTAGGTACAACGAATGGTATTTTATTTGTTTAAACTGAAATTTAGACAACACATTTAAGAAAAATGTTAAATACTTGTTATATACTTATATATTAATTATAATTAATTTTTAGTAATGAATATTTGAATTTATCAATTGTACTTCATAATATATCTAGAGAGAAATTATTAAGTATACAATAATAATGAAATTGTTAATTAATGTTTTAATTAACACGAATGAACAATAAATGAAATGAATGAAATTTAATAAAATTATTTTTACAATTTTTAATAAAATTAAATAATATAAAAATTATACAATAAAAAAAAAAAAAAATGACTGGGGAAAAAATATTATACTTATTCCTAAACTTATTAATAATTTTTACTCGAAATCCCAATGTTATAATAGATGAAATAATAATAAAAAATTTATAACAGTAATACAGGTAATTACAATATACCTCAAAAATATTTAATATAAATAATAAAATATTTAATTAAAAAAATGAAATATCGGAAGAATATTATTATAATATTTACCATTCCGTCAGGGTGCGTTTAGTCAATTTAATATAATTACCATAAGAGTATTTGATATGTACAAAGAGTATTATTTCATGTACTTTCACAAAAAATAATTTATTATCGACCTATATTATATTGATCTTAATCGTTTATTTGTTAATTTTTAATTCCTCTAATAATTCTTCAAAATCATAATTTTTCTGGTTTAAACATTTTTAATCTATAGGGAATGCGTTTATATTGAAACTTAAATGTATTTAAAAATAATAAATTAAATTTTTTTTTATCTTGAATTATTGAAATTACATTCGAATTTTACTTTAACTCTTATATGATGAGGAAACGTGTCTACAGGTCATTTTCAAAACTTTTAAAATTTTGTCAAAAATACTCCACAAAAATTTAAAATAAAAAATCGCCAATTATACCTCTAAATTAAAAAAAATAATATATAAATCTGATATATCTATATTGTAGAAAATATACCAATAAATTGTATTATCCGTCAAATTTTACGGAAAATCCCGTATATGTAAATTTATTTGTACGGCTTTTAAAAATGGACTCATCGTAGTCTCCTTGGTATATCCTCAAGGGGATCTATTATAGTAGAGTAGATACCACGACCACGGTAACACACGTTGGGAAGGAGATTGCAAAGCAAAAGAAATGTGGTCCCAATGTCTTTGGCGTGTTCTTAAACCGTGAATGTACTAGAGAACGCGGATATTATACTTTTAAACATCAAAAGCAAAGAAAACTGCTTACAAAAACAAAAAAATTCAAATAAAATAAAATAAAAGTATCTCTTAAAGAATCCTCTTGGCCGACTAATATTCTCCTCGCGCGCGTGTTTTTTTTTTGTTTGTTTGATTTCCTCTTAAAAAAAAAAAAAAAAAATCGTTATTATGACCGACGTACGTATAATATCATTATGTATTATTCGACAGTGTATCATCATAAATTATTTAGTTTGTATTATGATGCAAAATACGGTTCGCGTCGAAAAAGTATATCGTGTATGAATGGAAATTATTCAACGGGAAAAAAATTTTTTTTTCTTTAAATTTTTAATAGTAATAATAATCATAATCGAAAACGTGTTTTTTTTTTGCACACCAAGATGATATTATAATAATAAAATTATTTTTTATTCATACTTATATGTCTCTAAAATATGTGATGTGATTTTTCGATAAATCTAATCGTAAATTTATTAATGTCTAAATACCTAATAAAAAAATCGTATAATTTTATTGTGTCGAATTTTATAAAGTTAATAGATACAACTGAGTACAATAAAAATAAAATGTTTATAAAATTAAAAAAAAATTATCGTAAAAATAAGAATGAATTTTTTTCATTATCACATATTGATTAAATTATATATTTTGTTGTTTATTTCGATAAAATTCGTTAGCGGTGTCAGAAATTAGTAAACTGTTGACTGTTGTATACGTGTGACCTACTTAATAAATAATTATTTACTCTAATAAAAGAAATCCAAATGTTTTATGAGATCGATCAATTTTGTAACGAGGTGAAGAATATTGTGTAAAAAAAAACACGAATCTCGTATCTGCAACTAATAAAAATTAAGTAATTATATCTTTAAACTACTATATATATTATATTTCTTATTGAATTGATCGGGGAAATTTCTATTCGAGTTTCTTTTCGTATTCAACACACGGAATACAGCTAGGTCTCTCCTAAGGGGGGATTTCGAGTCCTCCCTCTTTGAAATTATAACTAATATAAAAATATTAACGTTTATTTCTCATTACAAATTATGCGTTCATACATATTTTTTTTATTCATAATATTAATAATACGTTTAATTCAATAAGATTTTTTAACCACCACCACCCTCTTATAAAATTCCTGGGTACGCCCCTTGATTACAGCACATCTACCAAACGTTATCGTTGCAAAATATTATAATACGTTTTATTTACCGTGATAATGGGCGTGTTTATTAAAATTCCACTCGAGCGCGTTCGTTTATAATGCAATACAAAGTAACATTATAAATATTCACAGGTGCAAATAATAATTGCACACCCGCTGGGATCGCTTTTTGTCAGTGCACCGTAATATTATTATAATGATATTATTGTGAATTTAACGCTGAGCCCAACAGAAGAAACGAAACCAATTCCGTTTATAAACGACTTTATACCTACGTTGAGACATTCTTATCATATTATAATATTCGACGCGTCGAATAAAAATGATAACGAATGGTTCTCGACAAAATATAATATTTTTTTTTTTTTTTTTTTTATCAATTATCAAATTATAATATCTCGACGGATTCTAGTTAAGTAATATTATTATTATTATTATTATTATTACGCTATCCGAACAAAACTCGTGTCATCGACTGTTCTGGTTAAAACCGTATATTATGCGGTTATACAGACGTGCGGTTGCCGGAAGATCAAATTCGCAACGTCGATGATGAGCGGATAGAATTTCGATTTAATGCCGAACGGTATACCTACGTATATTATAAGGATGTTTGCGCGTGCCGTGTTTGCGTCGAATACACTTAGGAAATGGATATGGCAAACAAAAGTTCTAGGAATACATTATCACGAGCCACCGCAGCTCATGGTAGTCAAAACTTTTAAGAGGACTCTATCAGATAATAATATTATACATATATATACACGCGTGGGTATATCATCATATATGCAGCAACCCTGGTTATATTATACGTCTAACCACTCGGTAACCTAGGTATAAACACTATACACGTGTGTTTGTGTATAGAATAATATGTTTAAATGATATATTATATTATTCGGAAAATAAACAAGGTTCGATTTGCCTAACAGGCGCGGATAAATGCCGGATCGAAAACTCTATATATTATATATATTATATTACTTAGTCGACAGTGATGCGTGTAAGGAAACACGGTTATAATAATATGTTATAATAACATGATATTATTTTAGATTCAGAACGACCCGTCATATTTTTCTCGATACTATATTACAATCCATTTCATATTTTTAAATATTTCCATTTTCCCTAATATTCCATAGATCGTATAATAGTAGGTATTTATTATTATATTTTAGAAGGATCGCATTTATGAAATTTATTAAACCGAGCTTGTGTGTTTTTATTTTATCTTAAAAACTAAATAAATTACTCATATAGAAATTAATAATATAATATTTCCGTTTTAAATATATTTAAATTTCCATCATGGAACATAAAAATGTATAATGGTCCTACATAATATGAATAAATATGAATAAATCGCAGAAAAAAAACGAAATTTGACAATACCAAATAGGTAAATAGTAGAGGGTCAAACTCGCATTGGTAGAACGCCCTTCGCACAATATATCGGCTATTATAATAATGTATTATCCCCGGCTGAACGTCATGTGTATGAATAAGTTGCCGGTTGACTATGTGTATATATAAACGAACTTTTTTTTTCTTTATATTGTTACGATGATAATGCACTTATCTCATAAAAGAAGATTTATTGTCCGTATAAATATTTTATTTAGTAGCCGCGAATTTCGACGAGAGGGTTAGGTCTCTCGATCACATCACGCGGATCGGGGATAAAAACTGCGACGGATCGACCAAACCGATAGAATATATTTTTATTTAACCGCGGGTTTTAAAATATATATTATTTATAAATATTTTTATTGATATCGTATATAATATTTCGCGCCTTAGGTTTATCAAAAATGTGTGTATACTTCAATAGTACCTATATTATTATGCGATATTCGAGTAAAGTCATCATATATTTCGCCGTAGTCGCTGTAAACAAAAATTTTAAATTTAAAAAAAAATTAAAATTTTTTAATTAACACGTCTAAATAATATTATTTAATTTTTGATCTTTGCTACGTGTGAATAGAATCGAATCCCACGTACGAGTATAAATACTGTTCGTCGATGATGATAATATTATTTAAATTAAATATTGTGTTATTTTTCAGAAATGAATTTTACCGTTTTCAATTAATTATATTATATTTATATTATAATCTCGCATTTTTATAAAACTGATTTCGATGTATGTATTTCGTCTACGATAGCGTTTATATTTTTATAATTCCGACGGACCGTTTAGATTAAAATGGAAAAAAAATGCCGATATCTTTACGATTGAATCGCGATAATATTCTAATGGATTAAAACGAAAAAAAAAAAAAGAGTTAAATAATATTACAGTTCGCGTAATCGCGTTACATACACGCATCCACGAGCGATTCATGTCGCAAAAAGTAATGTAACATTTATTACATAGAATAGGCGCACAAATAAATTATCCGTCCATTATCGTAATTGTATATCGGTCACAATAATAGTAGAGTATAATAATATTACGAAAAAGAAAATGGCCGTCGTTTAAAAACACGTTGAACGTAAATGTGAGACGAATAGTACGATTATCGTTCTCCTTCTCGCGTAAACTAATTAAAACGCTTGTATGGAACAGTTCGAAAACTAAAATGTCCACGTGTCCGAAAAAAAAAGATTTAATTTCAAGTGAAAAAATTTAAAAATAAGTCTATTTTTAGTCTTGTTTTCTCGACGTTATTTAGTAAAGATAAATACAATAATAATAATAATAATAATAATAATAATAATAATAATAATAATAA
>JAIUCT010000015.1:988321-1029436 GCA_021307375.1 Tetraneura akinire
TAATAATAATAATAATAATAATAATAATAATAATAATAATAATAATATAACGTATACCGTTACCGTTACTATAATATCGTATAAATCGTTTTGATGAAATTATCAGCTAAATATCGTTTGATAAATGTATCGTTTATTATTTCGTTAATACGTTTCGTATATATTGTCACCATAAATCACCAATTATTATAATATATAATTTTGTTTTAGCGTACAAAGTGCGACCTACTAGTAATTATTATTATGTTGTGACATTACTTTTTAATATAATATTGTCGTCCAGGTCCAATTGTATTAAAATTAACACCACAATTAAAATAAAAAAATAAAAAAAACAACATGCATTTCACTTTCATAATTTTATTATTCAATATATTCACGGGAGACAAATCACGAGCGACGTGCTTTCGCATTACTTGCTACATCAGTACTGAAATCGAACGTTTTAGAAAATCGGCGGACACACAATCGGTCGTAATCAGTAAAATGTTGGATTTTCCAACTCTCGATACGTGCACCGACGATCCAGAATGTACGATTTTTAAAAATTTTTTTTTTTTTTTTTTTTTTTTTTTTTGTATGAATTATAACGACGAATTTGGAGCTTTTGTGAGTAACGTTTTCTAGCGGGGCCATTTTGATTTTTCCCGAAACGTTACGATACGTTTTTACTCGAAAGTATAAATGGTGTGACGGCGACCTGCGTTCTTTTGATGTACGAATGTTATAATATATGACGAGTCGTATATAGATATTATTATTGTTATTTGTCTACAAAAAAATATCGGAAATCAATTTTCGGCCCTTCGGCAATACGCGTTATCCGGTCGTACGGACAACACGGCGGAAGCAGGAAACGTTTCCGGTCGTAAAAGTGTTGTTACACTCTTGTTTTATGATCTTGATTTTATACGCACCTATACGTGACATATCACGCGCGTATAATATGCCATACAGTATGACCGACGGAAACGCGAGAGTAATGAAATCTATTATTTGATAATAATAATAATATACTTTTCACTTTTTCAACAGTACAAAATACGTGTTTGTATAGGACGGTACTAACGATTTTTCTCTCTTTTTTTTTTTTTTTTTTTTTTTTTAAATTTGTTTTGACAATAAAATAGATTAATATTATTCGAAACATAAACATGGTATTTGAGAAAAGCTGAAGAACATAGGATGGCAGTATTTGAGAGGAAAATACTCAGGAAAATTTACGGAGCACACTTTGATGCTTATAGACAAACGAATTGAGGAAACTATATACCTACATTGATGAACTGCAACCCCTTTTTCAGCGACTAAATATAATAAAAGAGATTAAAAAAAGAAGACTGATTAGGAAAGTAATAGAGGAAAACCCAATAGGGAGGAGACCTCTTGGAAGACCGCGTTTAAGACAGGACGATTGCGTCAAAAAAGATCCTGAAATAGTGGAGCTGAATAGTCATTGACGGGAATTAGCAGAAAACAGAGATAGATGGCAGAATATTTATTTAAAGGTATGGTCTTGAATGGCCGGGACCAAAGAAGAAGAAGAAGAAAATATTTATTAATTTTTTAAGAATTAATCAAATTGTATTAATACCTAAATTTCGAATTTTGAATAATATGGGTTACGCAAAATACATAATAGATTTGATTATATATTTTTTGGATTTTTTTTTTAACTATTTACTTCCAAATTCTTATTATTTTTCGATTAGGTATATTTTAAATTTGTATACGTGTCCCTTCGGTTTTTTTTTTATTTATTATTATATTGTGTATATGTATAATATTATGTAATAAAGTAATACACGTAATTTACACGGTAAAATAATTATTAAATTGTTACTAATTACATTTTTTTAAATCGTAATGAAAAAATATTAGTAACCTAATTGATGACATTAAAAAAAACACGTAGGTAAAATAATTTAAATATATTAATTACTTAAATTAATTTAATTAATTTAATAAAACAAAATATTAAAGTTCTAACTATGAGTATTTTAATTTTATGTAGGTATACACGTATTATAGTAAAAGGATTGTATACAATTTATTTAAATAATTTTTTTTTATAATATTATTATTTTTGTAAAACAATTTCTGTTGTTATCGGTGTATGTAACACGATTGAAAATAATAAAAATAATTATAAGTATGATGTACAATGAAAAATTAATAGTACAATACAAAAAAGACGAAAAAAACCTAGTTTTGAATAATTAAACTAGGTGTAGAAAGTCAAAATTCGCTATAGAGACATATATAATATATTTTTTAATAAAATCATAATATAAGTGTAAATACAGAGCATAAATTTAAGGTTAGAACTTTGAACACAATTTCGGAAAAATTAAGTAGGGAGAATCCGCACAGTTATCCATTTGTCGTTTCGATTTCTCGAATATTTGAAATTATTCTTACAGAGAAAAATCGGATCGTTTTGACTTCGCGTGGTATCATTTATATACCTAACCTAACCTGTATAATATAACATACCAATACGTTTTCGAATGATTTGTTTAAATTTCCATCGTTTGCAATATAATTATTTTCCCGTTTTACTACGATGACGTCCAGTTAATATGATAATAATAAGATATTATTAATAACCAAAAAATACCAACGTGAATCGATTGGTATCGAATTTCGATACCATATTATAATATTATGTTATTAAAATATTTTTATTCGACAAAATTGAAATTTTCCGATTCCTTTCCAACGTATTATTTCGTAACATTGGGATTTAATATCGGTTTCCTCGGTTTTTGAACCACTGGCTTAAAGGAAATTCGTGTCCCCCGCACATGTTTTAGCATAATAATAATATTATACGCGCATTGTGTGACTCGAGCTTTCGGTATATAAGCCCACGACCGAACGCACGGGATTTTCTCCCGTGTACATATTACATTCGAAGCACGTGCGATTCGCGTTGTTTTTACGCGCGCATAGACCGGCCCGATAAAGTTTTTAATTCGGATTCGCTTAATCTCTCGTGCCGGCGTCTGTGTCGTGTCTAAAATTTGATAGACATAATAAATAAACATTAATCATTTGGAATTCGATGAGATATAACTATAACCTATATTTTTATAATAATTATATTTTACGAGTGGAACATATACGAGTATTGTAGATCTTAGAAAACCGCGATTGTATTTTCAACAAATTATTAGTAGTATTGGCATGCGTAAATATTATAATATACAAATTCGGTATCCGGTTTCGACCGCATAAATTTAACGTAAAACCTTCCAGTTTAATACCTACTATTATAATGTAATATAATAGTAATATGTGATATTCTATAGCGTGAAAATAAAAATTACCGTTTTCGTTTTTACCATCGCGAAAAATTTGATGTCATAATTGATATCAATAATATATAAATTGATATTTGATATCATAATTGATAAATATTAAACAATTAACAACAATTAAAATATGATACATCGCCTCGACTTCAATAATATCATATAGTACCAATACGTGTCGTCAATCGGTGACCTTTCAGAAACGTCAGTTACGTCGAAATTGTAATCACTAAAACGTTAGACGTGAAATATTTTATATTTATTATTAGTTAATGACCAACTATAATATAATACGAGTATAGTGGCGTAAAACAACAATTTTTTTACAAAATCTCTATGATATAGTCTCATAGTATTAAAAATATTATTTTACGTTAAATTGTTAATTTTTTTCCGATAAATAATCATTTTCAAACTCCTTATCGTTATAATATAATAATATCGCGTGCATCAGAACGATGCGTGCGTGTGCGTGCATTTTATAAGAAATCCCATTATCTGTCTAGTTTTCGACCGCGTTGGACGGACTTACGTAATCGAATTTCAGACGTTAAGAATTTCTGGCAACTTCGAAATCGAATTATCTGTCCCTCAACAATTTCACTAGATTAAATTCAACGTGCGAGCTTCATCGTGAAAATCACGCTGATACAGCCTTTGGCTATAAACGTGATATCCAAAAGCTTTTAGCACGATTTCGATAATATTAATGTTCGCACGCTATAATATAATAGGTGTAAGAAATAAAATTTCGGTATATTTCTTCAGAGCTAAGTAACAAACGTCATACGTGTGTAACGTGCTAAATGCCTACATAAATATAATATCATCATTGTTCCGTTTGATCCTTATTTAATCCTTATTCGATCCTTATGTGATAAGTAATCACTACTAGTAAGTACGTATATGTAATAATAATCATCAAAATAAATAATTTTAAAATTTTAATTGTATAACTTAAATATTATACATTATGCGAAATAAATTTTACAATTTTTGTTTATTCTTATCGCGTCCAATTATAATTGCTTCACCATTATTAAAACTAGCTAATGTTTATGCGTACAGCGTGTACTTCGATAATAATACCGATACGTGCATAATATTTATATGCATGCATAATGCATTTATTTATAAGAGTATGCGATGTTACTATAATGTGTGCATTGCACTCGATATAATGCAATGTAAATTTAATCATAATTCTGATAAAAAAAAATGTGCATTCGTTTCTGCATGGCGTACCCGTATAAACTTACGTTTATGTCTATATAATATTATATAACATATATTATGTAGTACCTATAACCCACAGCCATTATACTAAAAAAACATCGTATAATGTAGAAATAATATCGTAAAAAATTCTCTTAGGAAACTGCGCCATATACCTATATACATTGTATTTGAACCCTAATGTTATTTTTTTATATGGTATTTTGAAATTATATACATTTTATCACGTATATACATATACCGCGTTGCCAAAATCTTAAATATTATGTACGTTTAGATAATTTTCATACGTGAATATTTTCGAGATACGAGAAAAAGACCGCGGTCATATCTTAGAATATATACGTTTTCGCACGAATAATATACTATATATAAAATATAATAGACGATGTACTCGTATTATTATATTTAAACGTGTACCAGTGGCGCAACTAGGAGGGCGCAAGAGGGTCCTTAGCACCCCTGAGTTATAATTTAGCACCCCTTATTGTTTTCTTTAGGTCTAACTATAATAATTACATTAAAATACTGTCAATTTTAAGTTTTAAAGTTTTATTAGAACTATTTTGTTCAAATGTCTTATTATATTGTAATCTATGAATATAATAAATTGATAATACTGCATGAAACCTAGAAAAAATATAAAATGTAAATGTCTACTTATTAGGATAATAAAATATGTTTAATTTTAGAATTGTTATAGTGATTCATAAATAATTGGGAAATAGCATTTGGTGGTGTGGGGTCACGGTTTATTTTTTGTTACATAATTTTAGCACCCGCAATATTTAGGCTCTAGTTGCGCCTATGACGTGTACTATAATTGTTAGACGCGAAATGTCGATATATTTTTACGGGTAGGTACCTAAAGAAATATCGTGAATTTCTTATTTAAATACAAAAATATACCTACAAACTATTCTTATATTGTCGTTTTCAAATAATATTATTTAAATCTTACAAGACATATTATAATTCACAATGTAATAATATAAAAAAAATAAATAAATAAAAACAATCGCAATTATTTCATATTCATTTTACAAAAACTGCGTTATTTTATACGAAATGGTTAATTTGGTAACGATATAAATTTACATATTGTTACAAAATATATATTATAAATTTTCTCGTTATTATATTCGTCTCGTTGTATGTGGTTTGATTATTATCTACCCGTTTGAAATTAATTTTTTAATTTCGCGTCAACGTTGAACCTCTTAAATACACATAAATTATTCAAATCTTTGTCGAGTCGGTACATGCGAAAAAGCTATTTAGACCCTTTAGATTTGGGTATGATACATAGGATTTATTTGAAAGGTGAACCCATATATTATAATAGTGGTTTATATAGGCACTCGTTTGTCAAGCATGTCTTTGAAAATATATACTCTGTGAATGGTAAACATTTTAATTTTATTTTCTGCGGTGCATAATATAGGTATTATATTATATGCCTAATACCCTACCTACATCCTGAAAATAAGGTTAAATACTTATAAACAACCGTAAAGTGTCGGGTATTACACATATTATATTATATTTATTTAAATTTCACACATACTATGTAATATGAAGTAATAATAATAATAATAATAATAATAATAATAATAATAATAATAATAATAATAATATAACGCCATAAGAATAACTGTCAAAAAATCTCGAAAAATAAACGACACAAAATTTAACAACCTATAATCAAATCATTAATTTTAATACTGTTTTACGTTAAGACTCGATATTTTATATGTATAGGTACAATATTATAAATTTAGACATTTGATTAAATTTTAGAGCGTTTATCAATTTTTATTTGTCTAAAGATAATATTATACTCTAAAAGTTAAATATTACACAAACGAAACTATTTTGAAATATTTCACTATATTTTATCAAATTCTTCATTTTGATTGGTATAATAATAATAATAATATGTTAAGTAATATGTTTTGTCAAAAATAATATTATTTAATACGCGTAAAATAAAATATAAACGGACCCTTTTTTAAATTACACGCATGGGCAACGTATGGAAATATCAACGTTGAGCGCGTCTACGAGCTTTTGTATCTTCGCGACAAAATTTAGATTATGTTTAAAGGAACTGAGAAGTGTATTTAATTGGTTTTCTCTGTTTTCCGGTCGACAAAATATAATAATTATATAGACGACAAGTCATAATTTTACCGCAAACAACTGTAATATCATAATATGTACACTATTATAATAATATAATATTATTATTATTAGGACGGTATCATATTATAACCGTGGTATATAATATAATAACATTTACACGGTACAGAGTATAATATTATGTAAGTTATGATAACGATATTATCATATGAATTGTACAGTTGAAAATTTCATATTTACATAATATACTTCGATAATAATATTTTTATAAATTATTTCAAAGTCATTACATCCTGCAGAATATGATTTCACTTTATAATATAATAATATTATTATATTCTTTGTAATATGTATAATTTATTATAATATGATATCGATAAAATATTATATTATTTATATTTCGCTATCTTGATAAAGGTTTGAATATCGAATTAAATTTCAATTTATTAATCAAATAATTATGTGTGACACGATAGTAGTCGTAATGCTATTATTTTGTGACGGGGAAAATGATAATTATATTGACCCGACGTGAACTATTTTAATGACTAGATAACGTAACGCTTAATTAATGGGATGTTCATAAGTTTTAATAATTATTAATGAAATTGACCTCCAACAAGTACAATAAATTTAAGGTTAAAACTAAAAATCTTTTTCTTTTTTTTTTTTAAGTCTTAAGTAAAATAATATAAATTTATTTTTTGATTTCCTCTAAAATTCTTTATAATATCTTTATCGTATATAAAAAATTAAAAATTATTTACTTTTATAAAAAAAAAAAAAGAAAACATTATTATGTAACATCGTATTCTTTATTTTTTCGTACATGGAACGTTCATTGGAATACTCTCGCGTCAATATAACTATGTCAAATGCGTCTAAAATGATATAAAACGGAACAAACATTATTGATGCGAGTTTCGTACGATTTTCTATATAAATACATTTTTTTATCATTTTTTTATCATTTTTTATATCATTTTTTTTTTTTTTTTTGTTTCGTTGACGCCGACCTTTTTCTGTCACACGTCATCACTCCACAGTAACGCGTTCAATTCGTGTCGTATATCGAACGACCTAGGTATAAGTATAAAAACTTTTGTGGTAATAAAAATAAATAATATTATCCGACTATTTAAAAAAATATTTTACGTTCTCGTGTCGAGTTTATATATTATACGAGCGCTTTGTTATAAACCGGAGCACGAAAAATATTATACAATATACTTATCGTACGAGGTAAATGCGTAAGCATACAATTTCGCGTTTTTAACAAATATTTTTTATTTTTTTTATCGCGACCTCCGTCCAAGAACATTATTAAAATAATATTAGCTATATAGAACAATGTTTGGACGCTCGGTCATAACGCGGACTCGTAAAATATAATAACGGGATGAAATCCGTTTCTATCGTCATACCGAAAAATAATAATAATAATAATAATAATAATAATAATAATATAATAAAAATGACATAAATAATACATGCTGTTATCGGTTATAATAAAATTCTAAAGAATCGACATTGTTTTCGTGTTATGAGAAATGTAGTTTATTGAATTTCGTTATAACCGCACTGCTGTACTATAAAAACATATTTTTTTGGAATATTCCATAAAATATTTCTACATTTCACATTTTTGTATTATTTATTTTTATTTTTACTGGCAATAATGACGTAAAGCCAATAAATTTTATAATAACGTATTTTATTGTTCCAGATAAAATAATATTAAATAACAATTATTAAAAATATTAATAATATCTTATAGATATAACATATAAGCAGTAAACGTCTTGAAATCCGTTTTTATTTTTCTTGTATTTTTTCTGACATAATCGAATCTTACAATAATAATTATTATCAAAAAAATATTATTTTAATCGGTGAAACTTCTATATACACGTATGTCGTATAAATAATATTTCAATGTTTTACGTTTTATCGAAAATTTCTGTATTTCAATAGGGAAATATGAAATTAATTTTTTTTTATCAATCCGTCAATACTATTAGTATTATTAATTATTATATATTATTGTTTTTGATGATTCTGATAACAAAAACACGGTAAACGATACGATGAAGTGATAACGTATATTATGTAATGTATGATAACGTTTTTTTTATTTTCGTGCTCTCGCCTTTATCATGAAAATTGAGCTTATGAACAACAATGTAAGTGTAATAATGTATTTTCTCATAATTTTCGAAATTGGTAATAATTAAGTTTGTTACACGTCAGTCATCCGATAAATATACAAAATTATATGAATATTTTCATCTTTCTCAGTTTATACCCGTTTATTATCGAAAAAACATAACTATGATGCTTACAATTAATTATTAAGAGCATTTACAACGTCAAAATCTATTCACGGAGAATTTATAAGGAAATTTAAACCGTCGTGTACATCCAGGAAAATATATTATTAAAGACTATATTGTTTGTGTGAGATGAAAGGAAAAATAAAACCCACGGACGTTGGAAACAGTCGAAAACGCGGTCGTTTGTATAGTCAACAAAACTAAACAACTATACACCCTCGCGATCGTGTTTTACTGAAAAATGCGGAATACAATAAAAATACGCGCGCGCGCACACAAACACGCAAAAAAAAAAAGTGTAAAAAGTGTAAAAAGTAACGTAATCGCTGTAATCTCTTGACAGATTGCACGATTCTGAAAAATAGCGAAAAACAAAGAAGTCGTGATTTTGAATGTCTGGAAACTCTTAGAGAGAAAAAAAGTGGTAACCATTGTATTATATTACAGAAAAAAAGAGAGACAGTCGAAATTGTATTCTAACGAAAAACGACAATATTGTAACGATTTCCTACATATTATAGTTTTAAATGTAAATCAATGTCGAATATTAAGGTTTCACCAAATCCTATATAATATATTGGGATTTGACCCGAAAAGTAATTTAGACGATGCGAACTCTATGGGAACGTGTGAGTAGGAATATTTTATCCGAAAAGTAATATCTTTTTTGCGTAAACGCGTAATACGCTGTAGAAATGTTAAAACGTATAATCAAAGTTAATTTTATGGTTTTTTTTTTTTTTTTTTTTTTTTTTTTTTATACAAAATAAATAAATAATAAATAAATTATTTAGATTTAAAAGTTTAAAAGAAATAATTTAAACTGTACATTTTTTATTATATTTTTATAGGTATGAAAAATTGAAAACTCCTTCCATCCAACATATTTTTAATACTTCATTAAATCTGGATGATAATTATAGAAACGTATATTTTTGAGTTTAAAAAACGACTTATTATAATTTACTATACTATTATTGTTTGCAAATAATATAAAAATTATTTCTAATTTTAATAATTTAAACGTAAACTATACTATATCTATTAATTATAATTCGTATTATGACAAGTTAATAATTATGATAATCGGGATTCATCGGTAAAAACTAAAAGATTTTTAATATTATTATTATTATTATGGTATTAATTTAAATAACTATAATAAATTGGGTTTAGAATAAGAAAAAAAATTATAATAAATAGTATTTATCACTCAGTATCTGATAAAAAAAATTGATACGTATCTACGCAGATGAATTTAGTTTTACTTCTAAACTACTATAATTATTATTATGTTTGCGCCGGACACGTTTAAACGAGCCCAACAGAAAATTGACGATAGAATAATTTTATAAATCGTTACACTATATAACCACATAACACGTCATAATATTTTTATCGGCGATTATTATTATTATACCGCGGTTACGGGTGAAAACGCAATTTAAAATTATTATGTTTAACCTCATTTTAAACAATTTCTGTCCTAGAAGAAACATTATATTATATCGTGTTTGCATAAACATTGCTGGCGTCATTTCTTTTTTAGATTAGCGTCGATGAAGTTAAAATATTATACGTATATACAAAACAGGCTAAAAACAACATAACAAAATATTGTAAATTTATAATATAATGTCGGCACTATATAAACACGAGTAAAAATAATCACATGATACACGTGACTATTATAAAAATGTTACTATCACATAATGTGTGTCCACGTATAAGCATTAATGATCATAACACGTAGGTGATAAATATTATAACTTAGTATGACATCCGATTAATGTGCGGGGAGTCGTGTAGTTAATGTAATTTTTTTTTTAAAAAAAAAAAAATTCTAAACGCGTTAAAAATCACGTGTAAAACGTGATATATTATTATTTTAAGCTACTTCGTTAGTTTTATTAATGTGTTATTATTAAATTTTCACATTATTATTTATTATGTTAATGGCACACACAATATTATTACATTACACGACGAGAATTTTATTACGAATAATATTATTTTAACGTGGGCTTTATAACTGGAATTCATTTTAAAAGTACGTTTTCGCATGCACATATAAAATACGACGCTTTCATTATAAATATAATATAAAATATATTTTAAGTAAAGAAAAATTCTCGTTAAAATCATATTTTTAATTATGTTTAATTAATTTAAATATTATATTCATACACGTATATAATATAACAGTATTATATCAGTTATTTAATAATATTTTATACGAAATATATGATATACGAGCATCAAAAACAGCCAAATTAGCCAATAGTAATAATTATAATCTATAAATAAAAAAAAATGTTTAGTTGCACATTGAATTTTTATAAAATATGTAAATTATTATATACGTTAGTTTTACGTTTAATTATAAAAATCTTAACGAATATATTTTTAAAATAATATCATAATATGAGTTTGTAAAATATGCGTTATTGTAACTTATATCGTAGTTTGTTAACATTATAATACAAATAGTTTTATAACTGATAAGCCAGACGTGATAGGTGTTTTAATAATACGAACTTAAAAATATTATAATATAATATTATTTTAATTTATTCGTTTGTTTAAAAAAGTTAGGTTATAAAAATTAGTTAGTACATCTTTGATATTAGATATAAATGTAAAGATTTTATAAGTTAATTATAAAAAAAAATTAAAACTATTGTTTCTAACGCTTCAATGAAGTATACATAAAATAGTTTTACTTTGCATAGAAAACTGTAAATTTACAGTACATAACATATATTATATAAATATATTATATTTTTCAATATAATTACGAATGGTATTTTCTAACCCAAAATAATTAAAAATTAAAATTCAATGTGTAATTCATTTGTGTGTATTCCCAATTAAAAGAAACAATTTTTAAATAATAATTAAAACACATACAATAAATTTTATATATTATAGTAGATAATTGATTTTGTAATAATAATAATAATAATAATAATAATAATAATAATAATAAAAATAATAATAACATTGTCCTTAAATGATAATATTATTATAAAAAAAACATAATTATATTACATTTTTATATTATTATAAATTATAACGAATAGTATAATAAAACTAATAATGTTTTGTAAATCAATAGTTTTAAAACGATATAAAATTATAATATTTCAATATAAAAATCAAATGTTTATATTTATCAGATCCATTTGACGCTTCAATACATCATATTATTATTTTTATAATAGATAGTTCATTGTATAATCGTATTTCGATTTGTCTTTATAAACAGAATGATTAAAATTTTATATTCGCAAAAACGATATACAGCTGGTTTTGTTATAAAATAAATTTGTTGTTATTTCAGTATTATATTTTTGGTATATATTACAACGAAATTCGTATCAACGTTTATACGAGTTTATTAGATCGCTCTAAAGTCTAAAGCTAAACGATCAAACGCGTGTAAAATTGCGGCATCCAGTTTTCATATTAATATATTATATTATAAATCCCCCGTGGGGTTCAAACGTTATAACACGAACGCGTCTAAAGTTGGTGTTGCGGCGAGCGCGTAGAACAAAGAGAATAGATATATCGGTCTGCAAACTTTTTCAATCGTCCTTCAAACGATATATATTTTATAAAACAGATACCTAGGTATAATATTATGTGTTTCGAGCACAAGTGAAGCGTACAAACTAATTATTGCGCCATTGTTGTCCGATAGAGAATTTTACGAATTTATTGTATTATAACAATCATTTATATTGCGTCTATATTTTCGCGTCTCGAGGACAAAAATATTATTTAGCCGGCTGTGTAATATATTATTCAAACTAAATACATATCACAAGCTTTCGTCATTTCGCGAATTTATATTTATTTATACTTTCCGTTCGCGTTATGATTGTATTCCTTTTGTCGTTATCCGAACTATTTATCCCGCGGACGCGATTTAATCGAGTGCGAAATTCGAACGTATCCGGCAGCATGTCGTGGTGTCGCGCGAAAACGTATACGTGCTCCAAAGCGTAATCTTCTGTGAATTTATTGTCCGAGAAACGGCGGGTAATCGTCACTCCCGTGTTATATATTTATAATAATAATATGATAAGGCATATCATGTTATCATAATATCGCGTATAACGTGAAAAATCAAACGGATAG
The DNA here is from genome assembly GCA_021307375.1 of Tetraneura akinire. Classification (NCBI taxonomy): domain Eukaryota; kingdom Metazoa; phylum Arthropoda; class Insecta; order Hemiptera; family Aphididae; genus Tetraneura; species Tetraneura akinire. The sequence continues at coordinate 1,001,496 of JAIUCT010000015.1, forward strand.
ATAAAATATTTACGTCCGCCGGTGATGTTGACCAAATAAAATAATATTATTTTATTTCGTCGTGGATAAACTTTGAACTCGAAACGCAAACCGAAAGAATATTATTATTAAATGTAAATCGGAAGAAAATAAGTAAATAATTGAAAAAAAAAATGTATATTAATTAATAGTCGAATAACCGTACCGAATAACAACGACAAATCACGATAATATAATATTATTATGTATAATTTTTTTATTCTATTTATTACGTTTTATATTATTTTGTACAATTCACTTCATAAATACGAGTAATAACCTATGACTTTACTAATCAAAAATTATTTTATTCTTCGATATTTTTCGGTTTATTTTTCGACGTTATATGTAATTCTTTTCGTAAATCCTACATACATATACGTCTGTATAATAGCTGATTTAGTTTTTCTAAAAGATTTAGTCTTAAATTTCCTTCAAAAGGAAAAATTTAAAAGTTTAAGTGCAGCCTTAATATAGTTTATATATATATTTTTTCTACTCGTTACGTCTTATATATTGTTTCGATTAAGTTTTATAATATATTTTTGTAATTATTTAACTCATTTTCACGTGATATTATAATAATAATTATGTTATTTGTGCGTTCCGGCGTTATATTATATTATTACGTAAAATAGTTACCTCGTATCCTCTGTAATATGCTGCAGAGAAGCCAATTATGGAGGGCCGAATACGATACGTTTCCCCGAACGGAAGTTCTGTGTAGGGTAGTATTTAAAAATAAAAATGTTTACTTAATGTATATAATTATACGTGTAATTATAAGTAATATTAATTTTCGTTCTTTTAATAAAGGTTTACATTTCAATTTATATATACGTAATTTATAATAATAATAAATTATAATTTAATATGATTTTCATGGTAATTTCTTATTTTTAACTAATTATATTATAATAATGAAATCCAAAATCTCTATAATATTTTAATAACATGATATGTTTACCCCTAGGTCAATAGGCTATTATATGGTATATTTTTAATTTTTGATATACCTAACTCTTTTTTTTCTTTTTTTTTTTTAGGTTTTTTTTTTTAATTTAGTAAAAACGAGTTTGCCCTTAATCCGTCCTTAATGAGGATTAATCTTGATATAATATATTAACCTGGAATACGCCAAAAAAGGTCTAACATACTCGTAGTCTTAAAAACTTAAATCCATATATTATTATATATAAATAAGTCTTTTTAAATAAATAAGTTCTAAGGCCTTATAGTTCGTGCGATGGTCATGGCGTGAACTTCCAGATTGAGGATTTCTACAATTGTAGCAGCACTTCAAATTGCATATCAATAATTATCGTTTCTTTTTCTTTGTTCTTTTTTGCTCGTTTTATAAAAAATGCGTTTCGTTGCGTTCGGCCGCGGGAAACGAACGGTTTGAAAAAATAACGCGATCGGTCGTTTCGTATAATATAATGTAATATTTTTATAATAATAATATTTTACGCGGTGTGATAAAAACAGTATTATGCGTTATAAATATTATAAAATAAAATAAATGATTGGGCCGCGAAAACTAATACAGTTTCTCTCGGAATCCGCGTTATTTTTCCGACGTTCGCCGCCGCGATAGCGATGACGAATTATTATTTTTACGCCCGGTCGTGTTGACTTTTTTCCTTATCGCGAGACGACGATTATAATATTATATTTTTTTAGAAAATATAAAACGACGAAAACGCGTGTTCTTCCGACGATAGACCGCGTTGGATTACCGAATATTTCACGCTAAAAATGATATATTTATCACACGAGTTGTGTCTTTGTAATACTTTGTATATTATTATTTATATCTTTCGAGATTCCACGATAAAAATTATTGTCGTTATAGTATTGAATATTTACAATATTATATTTTTTATCTTTTTCTGAATTGATAACGTAAAGAAACGGTGTTATGTATAATAAAATATTTAAACGTCGTCATATAGCAGTCGTCAATATTTTAATAATTACGTTAGGTAGTTATTTACATATTTAAAAGAGATAAAAAATATTACGGAAAAATAGATCAATTATTGCGCGTGTGCAATATAAATTATTATAAAATAAAAATATTCAATTTCGACGTTTTCGTCCGTCCACGGAATACGAAATTTTATAGACAATATTTGTATTTTTAATAAATATAATTATTGTTATATGTACATATTATTCTGCTTATTGTGTTAGTCTATTCTATTTTTACGTTTAAAGAATAAATTTAATAATTAAAAAAAAAAAAAAATAATAATAATAATAATAATAATAATAATAAAACAATTAGATTTGCGTTATAAAAATTGAATCCGACTATATATACGAGTATATATTTAATATATTACGTAATGAACGTTTATACACAATATTATTATAATAATTATTTAGGAATGGCGAATCTTAACCAAGGCCGTAACTGAGAAAAATTTTCGGGGGGGGGTCCAATTTTAGATTTTGAGCGAAGTGAAGAATGTATTGGTTTTACAATGTGTGTATTTTTTTTTTTTTTTTTTTTTTTAGTCTGAAGACACTTTTACTACCCGAAATAATGTTCCGATTTTCACAAATAGAATTATATGTTTCCGGTTGGAAAGTAGATGTAATTGGTACATTATTTGGGTAATTTTTCGAATTTATCAAAGTTGACCCTAAACGGTAGAAAAATGACGGAAACGTCATTTTTCACGAAAACTGAAATTTCGACGAATTTAATTTCAATATTTCACATGTTAACTCGGGCTATTTTGAAGTTAGAGACTTTAAAATTTTATTGAGTGTTCACGTAGCTACTATATATATGTGGTGTAATATTGAAACTGTTACGTTAATTTTTCCACAAAATATAGGACTTTGAAATTTCATAAAATTCTCGTTTTTATGTATATAATGTTTGATAAAATTGGCAGTTTTGGATTTTATGGTTTGAAAATTTTACTGAAGTAAATATTATTAGATTTTCTCCGTTGACATAAAATACAAGTATTCTGAAATATAATTCCTTTTATTTTATAATATAACATTTAATAATAATAATAAAAGTACTATTGGGTTAGTAAATTTTTAATAATTTATTTAATATTAAAAAATATAGATTTTGGAAAAATTTCGGGAGGAGTCCGGACCCCTGGACCCCCCCGTCAGTTACGGCCTTGATCTTAACTTATCCGAGGGTTCTTATTTCCTTTAACGTTCTCTACAGCATCGCCTTGAATTTTGGACCAAAACGGATGTGTTGGCGTCCTTTGTACTGCGATCTATAATTTATGCGCATAGATATTATTATACGAGTTGTACGCGTTGGCAGATATGATAAATTCAATTAATATTATATTATTATAATATTGTACAGCTGTTCTTGTTTGTTAACGGACTTCACCGAACAATATAATACATATATAACGGGCGAACGCGGAGGATACACCGGCTACATAAATACATTATAATAACATAATATACGGTTAGTTACGGGTATAATATTATTATTCGACGATGGCGTTTATGAAATGAAACGAGCTTCAGAAACCGAATATTGTTTGAGAAAAAAATAAATAAAAATGACATGGCTGTTGCGAGCTGTTTAAGTACTCGTCCATAATTATTTATGGTATATATTATTAAGTATTTTTAAAATTCTGATATTTATGTGTATAAAATACCGACACGCGTTTATTATAGTTACATTTTTCATTACTATTAAATTTTTTTCTTTTTTCGAATATTTAAATTAATAAAATTAACTTTTTTTTCTACGTTAACATAATAATATCATATCGTTCTCTGATAAGAATATTATCCATATGTAAATATCGATTATCAAGTAATGATAACTAAGAAACGATACAAATTAGCTCTATATACAATATATATATTATTTATTATTATTATTATTATTAAATGATTTATGACCGTGGTGAAATCGTTATCGGACGCAACGAAACGTAATGTTGGTTAATCGTTTGTTAGCGCACAGTTTAATGTCCAATCGACCAAAAATATATACTTATATTTTTTTAGCAATTCCATTTAATACAATATTACCCTGAACGAAATATATGTATTTATTTTTTTTATAATTATCTATATAATATATCGTATAAATATTAAATTTATTGTTATATTATATTGTTTCTACAATTACTGATAAAAATAAATTAATTAAAAAAAAAAAACGTTCTCCATAACTGCTGGTCGGGTCATATCCGACCCTTCCGCGACAAACCCGAATGACTTTGTCTGCAGAATAAAATATTATGTATTAGAGTTGAGTCAATGCGGGCGTCTAATTTACTATTCCGTCGTCATAGTTTTTTTTACGTTTACAGACTGATGGGTATAATATATTATATATTGCGGACAAATGGCTTTTTCCCCCTTTTTTTTTTTAAAAAAAAAAAGGACAAACACCCCAAAAGACGATATCTCCTCTTCATGTTTTCGTATGCGAATTCAGTCGTAAACCCAGAAAATTTTGACAGGATGACGATGATGCGCGCGTTACAATAATATTATATTTATTATTTTCATACGAAATTTCTTTAATATTTTATTATGAATTGGCTGAATACGATATATTATTATATGAATAATACACAAATTGAGAGATATTTTAATACACGAATTTACCCCCGTTTCTCAGAGTATAAAAATATATACGCGTTATATAATAAAATATACTGAATCTGAATGTTTCTCGAAGATTTGACATTTTTAAATATAACTTTAACGTATATATGAAATCGACGAATGATCGTCACACACTCCATATACATGTAATATAATATAAAAATTATGTTTGAAATTTGATTCGAATTGAAAGTTGAAATAATAAAATGTAACATCTTATACTGTTATTATAAAAATGATATATCGTATAATATACGAGTACTGTCTTGATGTTTTTCAGTTATTTGATGTGTTAATCGTATACGGTTTTTAAACGTGGTATAATATTAAAAAATTGACTAAAATACGCGTTATCGCACCGATGTCAATCTACGAATCGCCGCGTTCGTATTCGGAATCGTATTTTCGACTTCCTCCGTGTAAAAATAACAATAATACGAGTATAATAACGATAATGATGACTAAGGCAAAAAGGACTTTTAGTTTTAAGAAATAACCAAATATGCACTTAAACAGCCAAAATATACATTAAAAATACATACCTATGCATTTCAATATGAATATTTGTAAATAAAAAATAAATATTTCTTCTGTATTATTTAAATTAATATATTTTATGTAAATTTTCAATACAAATTACAAATTACAAATAAGTATTGAATTATTTAAATTTATATGTATAATATTATCAGATGCTTTTTCAAATTATAAAAAATAAATAACAAAATATTTTACTCGTAATTTAAATTTTAGATTCTTGACGAAGCGAAGAATGTATTGGTTTTACAATGATGAGTTTTTTTTTTTTTACATTAATACACATTTTTACATGTTATTGAAGAAATATGTCCTGGAACCAAACACAAAAAAAAACAAAACAAAACAAAAATTAGAAAAATGCGTTTATGTATAAAGTAAAATTTCAAAACTATATTTATTTTTTTTACTGTTATTTTTGTGATTGTGCAAAACAAATATGCAAATGCTGTACAAGTCCTCTGCCTAATGATGACAATAATAATATTATGTTTTGCTATATATTATTATTATTATTATTATTATTATTGTTATTGTTACATTATATACTTTCACCGATTCGGTCCCACGTGACGTTCGACACTATTCCCTCGACATCTGCCGCGAAACTATCATCGTCTCCCGACCACTCGGCGCCCCGTCTTCGGCAAATGGAAGCGTGACACCGAAGCGAATAACGGGGATCCCGCGGCAAACGCGTTTATTAGAATTTATTACGTATATACTCGTCGTTGTCGTCGTCGTCGACCCGGCTCGAAAATTCGCACTTTTCTCTTCGATATATATATATCGTGTCCCTTCTTCGGCTCCCCTCGTGAATTCCTCGCGAGAACTATCCGGCCTACAGTCTCTAAATATTATTATAAACGTCTCGGCTCCACGGTAATTTTATTTATCGCGAGACGTGGGCTTTTATATTATATATACACTTTTATCGTGTTCCTTAACGCGCCTTTCTTAATTTTCCCACGTCCGTCTTCCCTTTGCCCCGGCGATTGTCGTTCCGTACCGCGTTGAAAACGATATACGAAAAAAAAAAACGTATGGGGAAAGTAGCGAGTTTTTAATAAACTGGTTTATATCGACCAAAAATGACGACCAGAGACCAAAAATGATCATAATATGCTCTAAATAAATAAAATTATTGCAGTCAGTGTATAGTCGAGAAAAGTTCCGCCGGTCCGCGTCATTTATAAATTCCGCTTGTCGGTATAAATAAGTACGTAGATATATAAAACATCACTCGGGTATGTGTGAGTTTCCTCCGAAACGCAACACGAGACTGTTGAATCGCTTTTAAAAACGGCATTTTTTACGGAAATCGATTTCAATATTTCACGATTACTCGGGCAATTTCAGAGACTTGAAAATTTCATTGCGTATTAAATATCATGTGTACGTGATAAAATTTTAGAACCGTTACGTTAATTTTTCTACAAAATATAGAAGTTTATTGAATATTTACTAAAATTCTCGTTTTTATCTATACAAAGTTTAATATAATTGGCAATTTTGGGTTTTGAGGTCTGAAAATTTCACTGCAGTATATACTCACATATTATTACTTAACACGTTATCAAAATATTAGAAAAATTATATGTCTCAATTTTTTTCATCCATGGCTGTTTCAAGTTGATAATTTTAGTGTTATCAAAAATCTTAACACAGAACATAAAATTGAGATTTGGTGAAGATTGCTGTAGATTATTTCGGACGACAGGTTTTCAGTGCATAAGCTGCACGTCACATAGATTCATCAGTGAAATTATATATATATTTTTTAATATAAATAAAATTGCAAAAAAATTTGCAAAAAAAAAAAACAGCTAATTTCGATTCTAAAAATTTACGTCGATATTTTTTTTTGTAGATAGTCAATATATTATTTTTTTTTCGTGTTAAATTTAATATTCGACGAAATATTTTGTTATAATAAAGATCGAATTAATTCTTTATTGAATTTGGTAGTTTTTTGCGTCTTACAATATAACTATGCACACGCACACGTATTTGAATTTATTTTTTTCCAGATTACTCGTATTTCGGTTGAAGTTTATACAGTTTCACCAGAAACGGACGTTGTTAATTAAATTTCGAATTTTTCTTCTCTTTATGTTATTCTATTACATTATGCGAATGACTTTTAAAAATCACTTTAAACATAATTTCATTTGTCCCACAAAGACATACACACACAAAAAAGTATATATATTATATTATATTTTTTTCGAGGAATTAAACGAAATGAAATATAAATAGTAACTAAAACGCGCATTACATTACATATATACCTATATAAAAAAAAGAAAAAAATACGTTTTATGTAAGAATATAATAATTAATTTATATGTGTTCTCTTTGACGGCAAAGTACGAAAAAGGGGAGTATAATGAATTATTAAATTAACTGTAATTTTCGTTTTTATATTTTATTCTGTTTGCGGACGGTATAGACGAACATAATATTTTGACGGTAAAGGACGAAATAATAATAATAATAATAATAATAATAATAATATTTATATATATTATTTTACAAAGAAAAGGAAAATGTTGTTCTTTCTAGTACCCCAGCGCCAGCACGTTAAAATAATATTATTTCACTCGTCGAAATATTATACGCCATGTAAGAAATACTAAGAATTTAATATGCGCTGGCGTAATAAAGTCACTCGTTAATCGTTTTTAATAACGTGAAATAGGCAAAAAAATAGGCGGATATTGCGTGAAAAATTCGATTGATAATATAACGAAAAACGAGATTAGGTACATATTATAATATTATGTGTATAGTTTACTATATCGAATAAAATGAAAACTTTTTTTTTTTTTTTTTTTTTTTTTTTGTTCTCTACATAATATTATAATAATAATTAGAAACGTATTTAGGTTATAATTTATTGCGTTTTATGAACAACGAGATATGCCTATACTAAAAACGAGGTCGTTTATGAACACGCAAAGTTTGACAGTATATTTCACTAGAACTGGCCCCGAATTATTCAGTGAAAATAGTTTTTGAAATCGGCCACTTCCCATTATGTATACAGGTATATATTATTATATTTTAGGCGGTGCAGAAAACACACTGATTGACGGTAAACAATCGCGTATACCTATAAATTAATTTAATCAAGTCCGCCGTTGAGTCGGGTCGAGTATTTTATATTAAATATTTATCTCGATATTGTCAGAAATCGAGTATATAGGTATCAAAATTTAATATTGATATCGCGATTTCGTTTCCAACGAAATCATGGGAGTATCTGTTTTTCTACGTATAAAATCCAAAGTTTATATAGTAATTTCGAAAAATTTAAATAATATAAAAGGTACAATAATAGTATAACAAACGCGTTGGAATTTTAATTTTAAAACGTATACGAGGGTGCAATTTTGTGTAATATATATACAATATAAAATATATATTAATATTATACAATTTCATATTTTTTTCCTAGACGAGACAAGTTTTTCCGGTTATCTTGGCAAAAGAAAATAATATTGAGGAATAAAACTTTCACCTTATCATTCGTTCACGACCTTAACTCGTGTTTTGTTCCCTATAAGTTTTAAAATAAAAAACCACGAAATATTCGTCTTCGCCGTATACAGAGCAGTCGTCATTTTATTACTCAATTTTCCATATATTATTTCTCGTGTATATAATAATTTATTATACGCAACGAAACATCGCGGATGCGGTTTTCAGACGTACTGCTTTTATACCGCTTTTCGGTCCTTTACAACTTTCTATCCTAACCTTTTAGACGATGGCGCGGTCCGGTCGGGTTAAATGAGGTTAGGCGTGGTTAGGTTGAATAAAATATAATATTCTGCGGTCAACTGACTCGCGATTTCCAGTGATGCACGGACAATTTCAAGAAGTTAATAATAACAATAATATAATAATAATGTCGAAGGAACTACAGAAACTATTCTCGTACGCACAACTTTGTCTAACTGGTGTATTTTTTTTTTTTTTTTTATAAATAATATACTTTTTGTCGTTCTGTACTTTTATATTATTATTTTCATATTTTTTTTTTTATATTTACGTCGACACATATTACGAGATAAACTAAATGTATAATATAACGCCCTTGTCATCGGACAGTGATGGACACACGCGCGATTTTATCGAAGTTCAACACGCTCGTATATATTAATATAAGCCCGTCACGTAGGCATAACATAACCACAAAAGAGTGATAGTCGGTTTAGACGTTGAGTGACAACTGCGACAATATAAAAGAATAATTTTTATGCCAACGGAATATCACCTACCTATAAGTTTCTTATAAAATATGTGTTTAATGTTGAATTTATAAAATATACCAAAACAAATATTATTATATTTTTAAGATAACGCTGAATCATCGGAATTTATTTATTGTATTTATCTAAATGAAAAATATATTTTTCATATAATATATTAACAATTTATACAAATTAAAAAAAAAAAAATTAAATGAACGGACCTAAATAAATGTTTAATAGAACGATTTGAATTTGTATAAAATTTCTAGTAAATCGAATAAAATACATTATCAATATGACATGGTATGCAGTTTTTCGCTTATTTATATAAATATTATATATAAAATCGACTGATGACTTTTATAAATAAATGAACATTTCAAACTTGTAATTTACGGAAAAGTTTATTTCGAGTTATCACCAGTGTAACATCTTGGAGTTAAAAATAGAGATTTATCATGTCTACGAACTATATCCATTTATTTTATTTTCATAAAAAATAGGTATAGGCTCATAACATTTATATATAGGTACGATCATGCCTTAAACAGTATTTCAATGTAAACTCATCTAGTTTAGTATTCATAATATTATATATTATATAAAATAAAAATTGCGAATTCAAACTTATTTTTTCTTTTTAGCAAAATATATAATAAAACACGCGCTGTAAGATATTTTTTCATTTTTGGTATACTCTGCGTAAATGCATTTTGTTTTTGTTATTATACACTCTTATACGGGAAACTAAACACAGAGCAGAGTTTTAAATTTTTAATCGACTACTCAATGTTTAAATATGTTTGAACTACTTAAAAATAAAAATAAAGTTTTACGAAATGTGAAACTTTAGACGTAGAAACTAAGGATATCAATTTCGATAGCCGTTGAAATGGCAGGCAAAGTGATTATAGCGATTACAATATTATTATTATCGCATTATTATATCGTTCCTTTAAGATTAAAACTATGATGTTTTGCCGCGTAACATTAATTTTTCAATTAGGTCTAATTTGTATATATATATGGACGGTATAATTAAAAATAACAAATATTTAATAATTTTATATTTCGCCGTTTTTACTGATATTTTTAACCGTGTGATAATAATTTTTTATAATAATTAGTCACAATAGTCAAATGCGTGTTTAGAAATAATATGAATATATATATATATAAAATAATAATAAAAAAAGTTTTACTTATTTTATACTTTTGTAACAAGTAATAAAATATTATATAATAATAGTAATATATTTTTATTATATGTAATATGTATACACTCGTCCAATATATTTCACTATAGTTGCGTACAAAAGTATTCTAGAAGTCTTTCATAAGATATACACCGTATTACGTTTACATACGTACATTATTTATAATACGAGCATATATTATAGAGTTTCAACAGTATAATAATAATTTAATATTATATGTGCACGAATAAAATTGATCATGATGTAATATATTATTCATTACGCTCAGACACGAATAATAGTTACAGCTATAATAATAATATTAATACCTAATAATAATAATAATAATAATAATAATAATAATAATTATAATAATAAAAATATAGATTTAATTATTATTAAAGAATAATTTATTCGATTCACATAATACACGAGTATCATATATTTAAATAAACCATATCAGTATAATATATGTATTTGTGATATTTTGTTTTTTGCACCTTTGCGATGTTCATTCGTGGCTTTTCTTTTAACTTTTAAACATTTAATAATAATAATAAATAAATAAATAAATAATAATAATAATAATAATAATAATAATAATAATAATAAAAATAATAATAATAATATGTAATAATATGATCACTTGAAAAAAAAGCAAATCGGTATAATAAGAATATATCGTCGCGTGTCTATAATATAATATAATTTGATTGATTCCGGGTCGACCTGCATCAGTGTGATGGAATTCAAAATTTTTACGAAACGAATCGTATCGCGCAAAGTTTGAAGAGTGACAGTTGATTCTATATACGACTTATTCGTATATATCGAAACGCGTAAATATTTATTATTTATTTAACGTTTAGGTATACAAGAGTAGATAGACACGATTTTCAAATGTATATACGGACGTTTATAATAAATTCCATTATATTAAACGGTGAACGAAACTACGCGTAGACACGACATATTATTATTATTATTATTATTATTATTATTATTATTATTATTATTATTATTATTCTCGTTCTTTTCTGGAAGTTATTTTATGCTCTGAGCGAAATGGAAATGCCGGATAAGAATGCGCGATCCGAGTTGACACGTGAAAATTACTGTTGGTTGAAAAATCTCACGAAAATAAACAGTCGGAAATCGTTTTTAATCAAATTGGATTTCATATAGGTACGTGCAGAGATCTCGACGGATAAAATTTAAATAATATATTATATTATAATAATATATTATAAAAAATATTGTGCGTCTGCGCGTGTAAATCGTAACAATTCGATTTCACCCTATAAATTCGTATACATTTTTTTTTTGGATTATTTTTTTATACCGATAAATTTTACTATCGACAATAAAATGATTTGCCTTATAATATTATAATAACTTATTGTCTGCAACGGCAGTCGTTCGGTTTTAATTTTTTAAACGTTCGATTAATGTATTAGAAACGGTTACCCCCCATACCCTTCTTTTTTACGTAAGATGGTAAAAATTGCCCGAGTTAACATTCTTCACTTTATTAGACTACTTATTACTTATATAAATGAGAGATTAATATTTCAAATATTAAGGGTTCAATTTTTTATCCACGCAATAAAAATGTATTAATGGTTAAAATTTCTTACCGTATGGGGGTGACTTTAGACTTTTACCCCTTCGGATAAAAGTTTAGCGAAATATTAAATTAGCCTATATGTTATAACTGCGATTTATTGTCGGACTATTAACTTAAAAGTATAATTATTTAAGGTACAGTCTGCGAACTGCGACGTGTCAACTTTTAGACGACACTCTACTGCTCGCCGAGCCTAACGTAAATTTTTACTCCTCGAAATATTACGTTTTGAAATTACGAGTATAAGAAAAAAAAAACATTTTACTTTATCATATATATTATAATATTATGTTATAATGTCGTTCTATTAATATCCCATCTCTCGCACGAGCTGAATCGCGGTAATCGTGCAAAAGTATTTAATTCCATTATCGCAAGTGTGTGTAGTGTCAACGAAAAACTTTTCGTTTTAGATTTCGTACACGTTCGTGTTGTATATACGGAGTTGAATAGCAATTTTGTTCGCAGTTAGAATTTTCATCGTCGTATACGTATAAGTATTTTTTTTCCCCCGAATAAACGGTAAAGACGTCAAGGCGAGTGTGAGTAGATTTTTCGAAATTCGGACTTTGATAAATAAAATCGACATCTTTGCACGTGAAAAAAGTAGGTACCTTAATAATTTTTTGAAACATTAAAATATTTTTTCCAATCGGTTTTCATTCTCGAAATATGTATACAAAATTCCATAATTAACATTCCATAATTCTAACAGACGGGCTACAAACGATACCTATAAAAAATAAATTTGTGATTTATCATCGTGTCAACGGAAAAAATATTAACATAATTCATGAAAATCGTATTTGAACAATATCGTTAACACGTATATTATTGTGTCCTAGCCGTTATTATAATTAATACCTAATTATTATTATTATTATTATTCATACTAAAACTAATTATTTGAAATTATTATTATGCCTGGTGTAATCACTGTATGAATTGATAATACGAATTTGATAACACTGTCCCGATGATATTATTAACGATATTTGCACAATATGTCAATATTCGTGCACGAAACCCAAGCTTTTTGACAATAACACATCGGTATTTCACAAAACATGTATTTGGACGAAAATCGCGTGTCGCGTGTCAATCACGTGCGCGTATTATAATAATATAGGTAGGTATTACAATAAATTATTGCGTTACATTATTATCATTATTATTATTATTATTATTATTATTATTATTATTATTATTTGCCCATGGAATTGTTTGTGACGGCATATATGATGTAAATAAAATGTGGAATAAAAGAAAACGATTAAATTCGTTGGGAAATTGTATTATGTTTGTATATTATTAATAGGTTCCCAAAATTTTTGACGGAAATCGGATCGATTTTTATTTACTTATAAAGTTACGAGTCATATTATTCACGAAACGTCGTCAGTGTTAAAAATTAAAAACCCAAGTTTTCACGATTTTAACGATGCGGTTTTTATTATGTCACAAATTATAAAATATATTATTATAATTATAATTATTATTTTATACTATATTTGCACGTAATGGACAATATTTAATTAGGCAAAAAGGTTAGGTACATTATCGTACATTATTATCGCGTAATGTCCGTACTGTGAATTGTTGAGACGTATATAATTAATATTATTATTATTATTTTTTTTTTTTAAATAAGAATAAAACTATATATAAAAAAAAAAAAACTATTATTTATGCCTAGAATAGAAATAACATTAATTGAGAAATATAGGAGAAAAAAAATTTTGATTTATTTTTTAAAAAATAATAATAGGTACTCGTGTTTGTAGTCAATGGTGCACAGGGGAACTCCTGGGAAAAGTAACTTTTAACTTAACGAGTTAAATGGTATATTTCAAAACGCCAAATTATCATTTTGTTAATTATTATTTATTCGAGTATTAATAAATTAAATAATATACTCGTATGGAAAAAAACGTTTTAAAATTTAATTAAAATTGAACGTTAAACCAATATATTATCTATTATACAAGTGTTAATATTTATATATAATATAATGTATAATATGAATATAAATAATTAAATTAACGTAATATAGGTACTCGTATTCGTTTATAAAATTGATATATTTTTATTTAGTTACTCTTCGATAATTTTTTTTTTTATTTTTTTAACCAAAACGTGTTACTTTTAATTTAATTCAAGAGTAACGACATTTGAAGAAATTTGATATTCAAATTGAAAGAGTTATTTGAACTATTATTTAGTTTCATATTATGTTAGCAATTTAACGTTTCTAGAACATTCGGCAGAACACTATTATCGTCGTAGGAATTTCCAATCCGATAAGGTTGTTGGGTGTTTCCGCGGAATAATCTGGCTTTTATACATTTTAATTATTATATTATTAGTCAGTCCGCAGTCGGATTTGTGGAAGTGCGTGCGACACATCGACGTCCGCGTTTTTTGTGAGTTGTAATAATATCGTCTTATTTTTAATATAATAGGTATATAAATGTGTTTGTAAGTTTGAATGAAATTTTTAAGTAATAATAAAGAACGAACGTTTTTATAAGTAACATTGTAATTCCTTTTTTTATACCCGAATCTCGGTAGGTAACGCTCTACCAACAAATATTACAATAATTTATATTGACAATCATTTATTATTATTATTATTATTTTGACTTTGGTACTTGTTTGTTGCAGGTGGTGTTACGCTTACCGAACTCCGAGTGCCGAGTTCCGTCATGGCCGGTGTCAAATCGGGCGTCGTCCTCGATTGCCTTTACACACTACGACCACAATCAACCGGGTTAGTGGTTGCTTGGTACTTCAACAACAGCGCCAGACCGGTTTATCAATGGATTCCTGGGCAAAAACCATTGAGCATCGGCGTATTTCGCCATCGCGCCAATCTTGACTATAAGGTGTCCGACGACAACGAGACCATGCACAGGTTAGGATCGTCGTGATATAATTAATTTATTTAAAATGATAATAAAAAAACAACGTATGGTTTCGATAAATCGTAATTTTCGTAGTAGACAATTTTTAATTAAAATTTCTCTTATTTATACAAAAAATTATTGAAATTTGCAAATTCTGTGACCGATATACATTTATACTTAATAATTTTCAAACAGATTATCACGATGATATAATAATAAGATGAATTAATTATGATGAATTCTAACTAAACTCGAGCACGTGGCAGGTATCAATTAGAAAATCGAATAAGGAAATAATTCTAAGAAATAGCTAACTTATTTTATTATTTAAAATTTTAGCAATTATAATACCCTGGGTAATATACCCATATAATATTCCATTGTACGTCAATTGTCAGTGACGAGTTTACTTAATTATAATTCTCGTTAACGTAGTAATCGATTTAATCCTTTTTCTTTATTCCCAGAGCTTTGCACATAATCAATCCGACAATCGAATTGTCTGGAGACTATAGATGCGTGGTTTCCACTTATCACGATGAAGATTTTATGATCAAGAGAATGATCGTTTATTGTGAGTACTCGATTCCAATTTCAATTCCAATTATTAGTTATTGCTATATTTATAATTTTATTTTATTTGCCTAATTTAAATTTATATAATTATGTACTATTGACAACAAACTGATATTATGATTATTATAAATAATTGTAAGTGTGCACCTACCCCTACAAATAAAAATTAATATCAAAATATTATAATTATTATATTATATTATTCGAAAATATTCATAAATATAATAAAACGAGTCACGTTTTATATAAAAAAATATAAAATATAAAATATAAATACTAAATTGATTTAAAACGATTTACACACGTATATAATAAGCACTATCAAATTTTTCTTTAGCCGAACAAAAATATTATTTTTATTTTTATTATTATTATTATTATTTTTATTATATTTTTAATACGGTAATAATATAAGGTTAAAAAATAAAAGTTATTTGACGGGGTGAAATGACCAGGTAGTATTTTATTTTTCGTCATAACAATGGAAACCTAACCGTTTGAAGCAAATTGAAAATTGTTGCGACACGATGTTGATTTGATTTACGCAAACACCGCGACGTATTTATCAACTAACATCCGAATAAATGATAATATTATTATAATGTTGTATTCGCTATATACGCGTGATGTGCACAATATGGTTTAATTAATTTGGAACTTTATTATATTTCGCAAATAGTTTTAATTTTTTATTATTTCACTGTTAATTATTATTATAAATTAGACATTTTTAATATAATTTGAAAACTTTGATATTTTGTTTTTCCGAGAACATAAAAAGTTTAAGAAAGTTGTTTTTCGCAATACGCCCTCCTTGTAATTTTCTGTAAAATGTAAAACGCATGCATATTTAATAATACAGTTTGTACATAATTCTACACTTTAAAATATTCAAAAGTATAGACATAGTACATAGGATAAACTCGTTTTTATTGTAACATATAAATATACCGTGTACCAAATAATAATAATCAAGTTATAGCTAATAAATATATTTTTGCATAATTTTACGTTACTCAGAGAAAATTTGTACAAAATAAAATGTAACGCATTTGATTTATCTAAAATTATTAAAATTTCTTTATACAATCATATACAATGCATGTTATTTAATTGAAACGTGAAATATGAACGTAACTTTATGAATCCCGATAATTACAATAACGATTATTTTTTCAAATTAATTATGTACATAAATCGCACGAATAATAATAATTTAAAAAAAAAAAAATTATTATAATCTTGGGGTACCTAGACGAAAATAAAGAATAAATTATAATATTAAAACTCAATACCTATAAATTTATTATATTTTTTCAATCGTCTTTAAATATTTCTAGAGGAACAGGGAGACGTCTATATATTATTATGTAAATTGATAAAACTATATGAGATAATAACGTATTGATTTGATTTCGTAAGAATGTTTTTCTCGAGTTTTGAAAATGTATATTATAATAAATAATATATTAGGTTAATATTATTTTTAGCTATTGTATACATTTTAAAGTTCGGAAGTAAATCAAACTTTTCAAATTACAACATTTTGACGCGAAAATAAGATAACAACCGAATTGTGTTTTTTCCTAATTAAAGTCCACCGCGCAGTAGTTGTTATCTCGTACGGATCGGTCACAGTCTATTTTGTTAGTTTTAAACAATTTAATTTTACACGGTATTAGTGTTGTACACAGCAGATATCAAGGGTTCACTATTTTCTAGATTTTGTTCACGGATGATAATATTATCCTAACCTAACCTAACTATAAGGCCGTGTATTAGGAAGTCCAGAATAAAAGCAGCTATTCCATACTGTACGGATAAATGTCATTCGGTTAACATATTATAATAATAATTGTTGTATTGCACCAATCTCATGATCTCTTAGAGATCATATAATAATATAATAATAATAATAAGTATTATTTAATTTCTTTGGATTTAAAACGTTTTACAAAGGTTTTACTAGGCTTTTTTGCGGTTATAATATTATAATGTTTGATCAAATTCCATCTGAAATATTACGAATTACAATAAATAAATAAATAAAAATATATTATCGTAATAATATACGTTATTGTTTACTTTATTTCCCTAAATTGAATACGTATTATCCAGAAAATGATACTTGAACTTATATTATGAGGACATATAAACAAACGCACGACGCAGAATGCTAATTTGATGTTGTCATTCCACAGTTCTTCAAATATATACGGTATATACTTTTGTAAACATTGAATCCGTCCCGAAGGAATATTGTTACCGTTCGTGTGTTTATGTCAATCTTGAAAAAGGTTATGAAATTTTGAAGAAAAATATTTTATTTTACCGTATCGTATTACAGTACCTATTTGTATTTTTATTACGTCACGAAAAAAAAAAAAACTAATAATATATTTTTCGAAAGTATATGAAAACGTTGCGTAAGAATAAATATTATTAATATATTTTTTTTCTGTCGGAAAATATACTCGTATAAAAATAAGAAATTCCAAATAATTCGTAAAAATGAGCGCCCATAAAGTATTTTGAAACGATGGAATCAATTATTCCTACGAAATGTTTTATCTAAACAGATATTTTTCGTAATATTGTTACAATGAATTTCAAATAATAATATATTATTAAAAAATCTTAATATTAGATATTTGCAATATTTCATTTGGTGTGGAAATGACGTGACACAAATAACTTTGTATAATTATATAAATTATTATTGTCCGACACGTTTTTTTTCGCAAACACACGTTTTAAAATCATATTGTGTTCAAAACGGTTTATGTTTTGTCGCGGTGAAGTCGATAAAAGGCTTCTTATTAGAAGATCACTCGATGAAGGTATCTTCCCTTTTATATTTAAATTTAGTTCAACAACGCCTATTCTAAAATCTGGTAGCCCCTCTGACGTGTCTAATTATTATCGACCTATTTTCGTTCATTCGCACATTTCCAAAACTTTTGAATTTTTAGTTTTAAACATCACCGTTCAACCTACTGTAAATTCTATCCTCGTCGAAGAACAATAAATAGCTTTCGTCCTATAGACGGTCTACTACTACCTGTAATCTTCTATTAAATAATTATATTTTTGATTCTTTCCAATGTCGAGCACAAGTATCCTAACCTTTGGTCGGGTATAAACTCAACGAAATAATAAGAAAATCGCATAACAAAATAATTAAATTATTAAATAGATATAATATAATTATTATTATCATACTATAAGCGCCGCCGAGAATCAACTCACTACCGCCTCCTCAGTATCGACTGATAATAACATTACGTGTCGCGTGTTTCGTCTACCTTCGCTAAAAACGCATAGCGTGCGTGTTTAGACGATAGCCATATTATTTCTATGTATAATATGTGTATATTATTACGGTTTATACCCGTAACCAAGAACATCGTTTCGATTGCGGTTGTTCAATTGAGACTTAGGTCTTGTTTACGATATTAGGATAGGCCGAATAGAGATGTGGACGATAATTTTTTTTTTCGAATTTCAGATTCAATTATCAAATCTGTGTTTCCATTTACATTTATCTCTATATCAGTAACGATTTTCTACTATACTTTGTAATGACATTACCTACTATACGTACTTAGTGCAATTAAAAATATTAATTAATATATAAAATATAAAAATACCTCTCGTATAAAACCCACTCGTAGTTTTTGGTCTTTCGGTGAATTCGATATACAAAATGATTCGAGCTTGAATTTCGATTTTAATGCCATTACTATAGCTACCTACGTTTTATAGCTGAAAGTTGTATAATTATCCAAAATATTAACGCGATCTAATTATTATATTATAATTTGAAATTAATTAAAGTTGAAATTTTAATAAAATCGATATTTAAAGTATTTAAGCATATGGATTCTTCTTATATTTCAATATTTTATAATAATATTAAATTTAATTGACAAAAAATTTTGAAAATTTTATTGAAACACAAATAAATATTACCGAACTTAGATCCAAATTATTGTCAATTACAAGTTTTTTTTTATAACCGTTTAAAGTATAAAAAGAAGAGCCGATACTGCTGTGGAGGGATACAGGCGTAAAAATGATAGTGTGAATGTTGATTATAATTGGAATCCAATGATAAATCATTATTCATTACATTTGAAAAATGATTCTGAGCAAAGTACTGCCAGATTTGGATATTTAGATGACTTTTATTTGGTGTTTTATGGGATTATACCCTGGATTATATATTGAACATTTGAACGTGGAGTCAAATATGAATGTAAACATATTAATTAATATATAAAATATTATCTAATGAAATTCGCTTAAAATTGTTTTTTGAATGTAATGATTTATCGTTGTATTCAAATTTTAAGCAAAATTCAACTATATACTCTTTACACCCGTAAGGCCTGATCTCTTTTACAGAATTATGAGCTCTTCTTTTTATTTCTGGCGATTGCAAAAAAAATAAATTGAAATGTAACAAATTCAAAAAAATAGCATAGCAAAATTGTAGCGAAATATTAGTAACACTTTGGAGTAAATCGGACTAAGTACTCTAGTGCTATGTTGACGGAAGACATACAATTTTTATGTTTCTAGTACCACGTGGCAATATTATCGTTCTTATTTTGACGTAAACCATAATATAATATAATATATGAAACAGGCGTGTGCATGCATAACGCCGTTCTCGATGAATCAACACTGGCCCCGTTGGTTAAACATACGCACGCACTTAAAATATTATAAATTCAAGTAATATTCTGAAATGACTTTATACAGGATAATAATAATTATTACGCGTTACAAATAATAACCGAAATTACATATAATATTAAAGAAAACCACCTTTTTGTCATCGAGTTTTCGATCATGCTGTATAGGTACACATAATAATAATAACATTATTAATGTTTTTTTTTTTTTTTTTTTTTTTTTTTTTTTTGTTGTTGTTTGCACGTTTTAAAGGTGATATTATACGCACGCTGTGCACGCGATAATAGTGAAAAATTTCCATTTTGTACCTGAGACCTGACAGTCAACAGACGATGAGCTATCATATAATATATGATTATATATAAAATATAATAATAATATCGCGTTTACTCTAGTGTATGAATATTAATATAACATTTTTTTATTTTTATTTGATTACGATAATATTTTATAGATAAAAAAAAATAATAATAATAATAAAACTGGACAAAAGACAAATAATATTATAATACTATCAACACCATATAAACATATAATGCTATACATGTGTGGCTAAATTTATTTTTCGCTCTTTATATCTATATTATGTTTAATTTTTTAAAAAAAATATAGGTACCTAAAATTATAATTATAAAAATTATAGATATAAACCAAAAAATATAGAGAATTATCGTTTTAATATACGTAAGTTTGTGATAAATAATAATATGCCGTTTCAATATACGCACATAAATAATCTGTATACGACAATTGAAAGTATAACGGTTTTGAAATAATTGAGAAAAAATTCGAAAATTCGAAAATTTATTATAATGCACCGAACTTAGTTCGATTTAAATGTATCTTTTTTGCAAATTCAAGCGAATTCGAAATAGTAGTAATAATAAATTATGATAATAAATAATATTTTATTATTTATTATTATTATTATTATGGCTGGTCGGTGAACCGACGTTAAAAGTAATTTTGAATTATAACTTTATACCGCCGTTTAGAACTTATAATTTAAACGTATATATTATATAATATAATGCACTGTAATATTATATAAATTCGGTAAGTACCTATATTAAAATATTATTTGACGTCAAATCGTATTTTCCGGCGGTCATTGGCCACCAACGGTTAAATAAACTATTAATTGAGTTAGAATAATTGTTTTGAACAATCGTTCGTCGAACTCACTAAGAAAATTATAATAATTATATTATTTTATATCTCTTTGTCTGACACCTCGTAGGTACCTGACACGAGTTAATTCGATCGCCTCATTTATATAATATATACCTCGAAGTGACATCATAATATCAATTAAAACAAAACGACGTTAGCAGACCGACTCGATATATTATAATAAAATTAAAATATATACCTAAATATAATATTATACTGTCTGTATACCGTGTGGTCGAAATGTGTTAAAATAAGTGAAGAGACGTCACATGCACATATTATACATTATAGTTTCAATTTTAGCTGGGAGTTGATATTTTTACACCAAAGTACATTCACTTGGTCGTTAATTCTTCCGTTTGTATTGAAGATCATAAAAATTTGAAAAAATTATATGCAAATATTTCTATTGTCACTTCGTATAATTATTTTAAATAATATACGAACTATATACGACTACTACCGTTGTATTATACATAAAATATATAATAAAACCTACTGATTTTCGTAGTCGAATGATGTCCGTTTATATCCCCAATCCATTTCGAATTATTTCACTCCTATATATCCGTATTGCGTAGTATGGGTACTATTCAGTATATTCGTATAAGTTTAACATTAAATTAAAATAATATTATCTGTTATCAATTCATTTATTTGACAAAAAAAAAAAAAATATATAATATATTAGTATACGGTTAGATCAAAATTTAGTCGTCACGATGGTGAAATATAAAGTTTCCCATCGAGAAATACTCGAAAAAAAAATGTATATGTACGTATATATTTTCGCCAGCCATATTTTATTTTCCGGTCTTGTTAGTTTTTATCACGGTAGTATAGTTGGCACCCCGAATCCAATTATTATTTAACTACAATAAATCTCTGTTAACGTATATATATATATATTGTATTCTTATGGGCGTATATTTTAGAGTTTGTATTGAACAATGGTTGAACAAAGTATTTATTTATATTTTTCAGAGCGGACTTATACATACTCTATATATATACGTATGTATGGTTATACCATTCCATACAATTCTTATCCCCGTGTTGTAGATATAAATGGGGTACACGTCAAATTATCCTGACTCTGCCGACTTTTGAATAATAGTTTTATGCATCGTATTTTTCTGATAAAACCGATTTTCCTAACTTTTAATAACGATAATATTATTTTCGAAATTAAAATTAAAAGTTTAATAAATAGATATTATCGAAGAACAAATGAAATCAGAATGGACACTGATAACAAATAACATAATTGGATATCACAATATTTCGATCTGGCCGCATTTTGTTGAAGTCTCGTTATCGTATAAAAATTTAAATTTTTTAAAAGCATTTGGTTTTCTCGATAAAATAACCAACAGTAATCATTTGCAACGTTGAATTGATTAATGATAAGATGTTGGACTCCAATAATAAGGTGGTCTGATATTGTTTTATATACCTTGGAGTGTCCATTCTGATTTCATTTATACGGCTTACGTTATACGCATAGTTTTTTCTAAAGATTGTAATAATATTACGATTCCACATTTTTATAAAACATTATTTTCTAGTGTTATTATTGCCTATTTTTATTCGAAAACGAACTATAGTTACGTGTAAATTCTTTATTATTTTTAATTCCTCGTATTCCTACGTCGAGAAATTCTTTATTTTACATAATATAATATTATGAATATATTATTATTACATTAATTTGATACCATACTACTGAACGTTTTTTCTCCGAGACGAGCTATTTCCAATTAATCGCAGATATTTTTTTTTTACATTGATTTTATAATGAAAGCGTACAATAATAATTACAGTGGTGCGAAGAGCTGGCCGCCATTTTAAAACGGGACGAAGTTTCTAATTTCTCGTCCGAAAGTTTTCGAAAACATTCTCCTCTTAGTGTCCATAATGAGTTTGCACGAAGAATGTTAACGTTTTAACTTTCGCCATGAAGGCAAAGTGCATAATACGGTTTATTAGAAAATTAAAATACAAATTTATACGAATTGTCGTGTTTCAGTATTCCCGTTTTCTGTTAGGTATACGATAACTATTTGTTTTTTACATCTGCTATTTATCGTCTGCTTAATGATGTGCGTGGGGTAAACCATCGGTGTGATCGAACATTATATTATATTACCGTGGTATAATTTGATGAAAAACAAACAATACAATGTGCGGTCTCAATATAATATGTAATAATCTGCAGAAATGTTATGGCGAAAATATGTATACCAATACCACTAACATAATATCTATACATATTAAATAGTTATAAATTTATAACATGAATTTATAACATGAATATCAAAATTAAGGGAAAAATTGAATTATTATTATTATAAGTTAAATTATTAGGTATAAAATAATAAAGTAAAAAAAGAAAAAAAATTAATTCAAATTGAAGACAATTAAATAACTGAATGATATTATTAACATAATAAATATAAATCATTAAACATTAAATGTATTATCTTTAAAGTTTTAAAACTCATGAAACTTATTATAATAATATGTTAAAAATAATAATTCTTATATTAATATAAATATTGCGTATACCGACGAAACGGTTTTATAATTAATACAAACAGTGATATATAAATATATAATTACACTTTTAAAGATAAGAGATTTGTGAGGTAAAATGTAATTTTTTATTGTTTATAATATTAAATTCAATCATAACTAGATTTACAATTTATAGTGATAATTATATTATTAAAACTTATAATTAATTAATAAAATATTTTTTTTTTTATTTTACGTATATTTCTTATATTTTTATTTAGTCCTACGTGTATGCAGACAGAAAAATCCTTTTTTCTTTTTTTTTAATATTATGTTTTGAGAAGGGTCGACGTGAAAAAACATAATCTTTACTATAAATTGGTGTCCCAGATCTATTTACTCATTGTGTTATCTCCGCAAAAATTAAGATTTTTAATTGGTGTTTTTTTTTAAACAAATTATTGTAGTTAGGTACCTAATGGAATATAAATTTATAATATTATAATCTATATTACTTATTTAAATTTAAACATTTCGTAAAAATATAAAAAAATTACTTTATTTTTAAGTTCAGACAAATTTGAATACAGCTATAGTTTATGGAGTAAAATTATTGTATGATAACTTTGTTGGGTTGACTGCCAAATTTAATGAAGATGCCGATTTTTAGGAAATTATTTCATTTATTAAAGAAATACTATTTTTGATGTCATTAATTACCTATATTATTTAATCATATGTCGTGGATTATCGTTGATATTACATTAATATGATAATAATAATTATGATAAGTGTTACCTTGATAGTAATTTAGGCCTTAGGGAATTCGAGATGGCTAATTAATCGAAAAATACTAATAAATAATAATAATAATAATAATAATGAATACTAATAATTATGTTAACATGCCAATTTTGCATGCCATGATAATAGAGTAGTTATAATTAATTATTACAAATTATGCGTCACTACATCAGAAATGTAATTTCTTCATAAGAAATGAAAATTATTCTAAAAATTGACATTTTTATAAAATTAAATGGTCTACTCATCAAAATTATTATATAATTTTACTCTATAAATTGACTATTATCAAATTTCACTTAACTTAAAAATATAAAAAGTTATGATTTTTATTTTTTTAGGAAATGATTATATTTTTTTTTAAAAAATAGTAGATATAGCATATGGGTAACATTATACGAGTCATAATGACTTATCTTATAATTTAAATCTTATTTTTTCGCGAAGATATTAAGATATTATAACGAATAAATACATCTACTATCTAACATCTAGGACATTCTGTATATACTATCCAGGAAAATTTTTAATTATTAATAACATATAATCGTATATATTATATTTATTATAATTATAAAAATGCTAAATTGCACAAAATATTTAACGTCGAGACTTTTATCAAATATTTTCATTTCAGTGAAATAAATATAAATTAATAACCATGGTATATTATTAAAAAAGAAAAAGAAAATTACTCATTAAAATTATTTTTGAATTGTCTATTATCCATCAATATTCAATTTTTAATAATTATAAACATAAAACTAGTATTTTGTTGCGGGAAAAAATATCAATATATTAATAATAATAATAATAATAATAATAATGTATAGAAATATATTTTTAAATAACAATGAATTAAATAATATTTATCATCTATATCAGTACCTATAGTTATTTACTAATATTATACGTTTGGAGAGTTTCTTGTGATTTGTGAAATATAAATATTTACATTCATAGCTTAATAATATTATTTATTATTTATTCATTTATTATTAAATGGTCTACAAGCAAAAGTTTTTAATATTTCTGTTACACATATAATATATATAAACATTTTGTTTAAACGACAAAGTTGATACGAAAAAGAGAGATTTGACATTTTCTACGATAAAATTAATAATACCCAGTATACACGATGTGTTTACTTAGGTATGAACAGACTATCAAATTTATAATACACATAAACTTGGTTACTTGAAGTTATTTTACGATGAAATCGTCGAAATTTAATTTAGTTGATTATCGGAAACACATAAATTTTTGTTTTATTAACCATCAATAACTTACAATATATAAGTATATAATCACATTGTATAAATTCAAAATTTACCCCCAACTTATTGCAACTTATATCACACGGAATCACACGGACAAAAAAAATGTTAAAATATGACGGTTTTTATTAAAATCGAGCATTTTATTCTATTCTTACCAAATAAAATAATTTTTGTTTCGATTTTCAAGTTTCTATATTGAATTTAACAATTTAGTTGTACATTTTAATACCAATATAATACATTTTTCAAACTTCAATATAATTATATATATACACACATCTATAAAGCATCACATAAGTATATAATATTAAATATTATTTAGACGTTAATGATTTTTATAATAATAAAGAAAATTAAATTTGAAAATTTCACAAAGAATAAAACATTACCTATAAGC
The DNA here is from genome assembly GCA_021307375.1 of Tetraneura akinire. NCBI lineage: Eukaryota > Metazoa > Arthropoda > Insecta > Hemiptera > Aphididae > Tetraneura > Tetraneura akinire. Next base: position 1,028,116 of record JAIUCT010000015.1, read on the forward strand.
ATATATTTTTGTGGAATCTAGTTATTTTAATCTTTTTTTTCTCTCTTATATAATTCAAAATTAGATTATTTCAATCTTTTGTAAATTTAAAAAATATTATTTTCACTTGAATACTAAAATAATAATATACAGAAAAGAATGTACAATGATATTAATAATAAATATTATTTTATCATATTTTTATATTTAATTTCGTGTAATGTTATACTCTGGCTTTGAACATTTTTTTAAAATTGAAAAATAAACTGCTGATTGAGTAAAGGGGAAAAATACTACTTACAAATGTAATAAAATAACAAGGCTAGGGATATTTCGTGTTTAAAATATAATGATAATAATAATAATAATTCCTCTGTTTAAAATAACTTAGTTTTTTGATCTCTTTATATCTCTTTTTACCGACTGTCTATATTATATATCGTGTTGTAATAATTTTGACATGTGAACATTAAACAAATTAAATATTATGTTTCACATGAAATTTAATTTCGAAATACAATTACGAGCAGTATTATCAGTTATTGCTATTACTATCTATGTAACGTTTTATCATATAGTATCGTTTTAACAGTTTTAGCAGTGTTCCCTTTGAAGTTGAACGGCGATACAACCCGCGCACAAGGTTATTAACATCAGTTTCAACGATCGAACCATATAATATAAAATGTTATTTCAACCTTGTAGGGTAGAATGGAATTTAAGTATTTATAACGCGATATAGAACAACTATAATAGTACCTAGTAATAATAACATATACTACATGCATTGGAAAAATCTATCGATTGTATAACCTAAAAGGGCGTTCCATACAATAATAATAATATCGCATAAAACATACCGCGGTCGTAAACGAATTCGAGGAAATTAGAGAAAGTCGGAGATAACTAAATGTGTAAATAGTATTGTTTTTAACGTCGAAATTATAACGTTTAATTTCTGCTGGAAATAATTATATAAACATTTTTTGCGATTGTTTGTAAAATGAAAATCATAATATAATATAATATGCATAAGGTATAAATTCCTGTATACTTCTATTACATGTGGATTAGGACCTATGTGGGCCCTAAAGGGTATACGTATAGATATAGGGTAAGATATACTTATAAGAGGTTTCCTATACCCTATACGGTATTATCGTATCATATCATAACATTATCGGGTATTAACTGTTTCAAATACGAATAGAATATTTTCTTATACCACAACGACGTTTAACCTTTCTAATAAAACACAACATAATATTATACTTAGTACAAAAATTCATTTAACCGTTAAAAATTAAAATCGAATGTATATATATATATATATATATATATA
>JAIUCT010000015.1:1040103-1073404 GCA_021307375.1 Tetraneura akinire
AATAATAATAATAATAATAATAATAATAATAATAATAATAATAATAATAACAATAATAATAATAATAATAATAATAATGTAATATAAAAATTATTTTACAATCAACTTGAAATTTTAAAATAATAACTCTAAGAAAAATGCAAAATATTCTATAGAACATTTTTACATGTGGACAATTCTATTTTTTATCTTCTTCAAAATATCCTAGTAAGCAATATAATAATAATAAATTATTTGTATGTCGAAAATAAAATAAAATGTCGGATGTCGTTAAAACCGACCCAAAGTCGTTCGTAATCTGGTAATCACTTCGACATTTTTGTGGACTGAAAAATTACCAATTTTACATATTATAATACGACCACGAGATTTTTTTTAACGTATATCTAACGTTATTTTGTTTTCATTTTATCGCGTCGATACACAATAACACGGATACGTCCTTGTCCTTTTTGAATTTATTTTATTTTACTGTTAACACGAATAATCAACAATTAAATAAAAATAATGTTATTTTATGATATTATAATAATAATAATAATAATAATAATAATAATAATAATAATAATAATATAACCGGGAACGTTTTGTTTTGAAATTGTCTGTTTGCACGAACCGGAGGCGCGAGGGAATCTGTCACGGGGTGAAGTATGATGAATGGATGCGTGTGTATACATGTTACGGAGGGTCGCGATCGTAAATGTCGCGTATAAAAGGGATTTAAAACCGACACGGAATAATATTGTGATAAAAAATAAATAAATGAAAATTGACACGCGCAAGTACGTGAAAAATACGAAAGGTTTTATTTACAAAACTAAAAAACAAACGTAAAAAAAAATTATTCACGCTTTACCAATATATACGTACATTTTTTGCAGCAGCACCAGTATCAGGAACTGCGGTCGAAATATAAATAATTTTTTTGAAAAAAAATTTAATCATTCCGAGTATTTTATTATTATTTTAATTTTTAACGAAGAATTAAAAACGGTTATACGTATATTATAAAACGTATTTTTTTAGCGTTTTTGTTAACGATAATTTTTTAAGTAGTAGCTCGGTGTGTGACGTGCAATCCCAATAAAGCATTTTGATGATAATCGAGTTTGTACGTGTAATTTTATTATTCGTTATTTATATTTTTTCCTATAATATAAAAGGTAGTAATAATTGTTTCAAATCAAGTGTGGCTGACTGTAAAAAAAAAATAGAATTAGGACGTTTTATGAAACTACGTATTTTAAAATTTGTTAGTTTTATAATACATTTCGTTTTGCCGACTTGTTCTATTTCCACTTAGCCACAGATATTATACGATTAAAAGAGCATTAAAAAATCGTTTTATACAAATTATTTTTAATCGGTATACGGTATACGGATTTCGAATGCGACGAAGGCAGACGCGAAACTAATATTAATATAGTCACAATGGTATCATTGTTGAGAAAGAGAAGATTTCTCACGGTTCGTTTTCGATTGTCCTCTGAGAGATTAAGCGACGGGTTTGCTTCCAGTGAATGACTGGCGTTTCGCAAACTCTATATTATTATTTGCAGAAAACAGCCGGGAGTGACGAAGATAATATTAAAATATAACCCAAACGGTTACAATGTTTATAATGGTACTGCATCAACCTCTTCAGACTAAACTATTAATAGTCCTTATACGATAATAATAATAATAATAATAATAATAATAATAATAATAATAATAATTTTTATTTTTATTTTAAATACAAATTAATTTTGTAATTTAAGGGTTTTTAATAAATAATAATTATCGAATTTCATGCTGTTTTGTTAAACAAGTCTTCGTGTATATGACTACGTCATAAGTCATAACACGAATAATATCAGAATATGCGATTCGTGTTTGGTCACTTATAATAAAAATTAAATAAATTATTGTTCACTATACGTTTTTCTATATATATATTTTTCCCAAAAATTAAAAATCCATCATGTTACACTTTTTTTATTTATCCATTAATTTTTAGAATATTTTTTTTCAAATTATTGGTATTTGTGAATTTTTTTCCAAAGACTATTAGTTTATAATATATATTCGATGTATATGTTTTGGCTAATTTCTCTTTTTGTTTATATTTATGTTTTATAAAATAACTCAATTACTATAGCCTTGATTTTTTATATTAAGATTTATTTTTATTTTATATTTATATATTTTTAAAAATTAATTTAATCAATAATAAATTATTATTTGTTCAGATACTTGTGTCTGATTAAAATTCTTATTTAATATTGCATTCTAATTTTAATCAAAATTCAACACTATCCTCTTTACACTTTTAGTCACAACTGTATCAGCTCTATTTGTTTATCGATATATTCTATTATAGAGTGTAATGATAATAAAATATGTATTTTATTTTGATTTAATTTTGGAAATTAATAACTCTGTAAATATTTATATAACTATTAAAATTTTTCGAAACCTAAATATAGTCGATGTGTAAATTTTAATTAATATAAAAAGAAAAATTGAATTTTTTTTCTTATTTTTATTTGAATGCATAAACAAGATATATACCAATGAAAATTCTTATATAAATACTATAAAAAAATTAAGTTAAACGGAAATATTTGTTCTCGAATTTATTTGATAATATTACACAAGTATAAAAATAAAACCTTATTTAATGTATAATATTATTGATGTAAATACGTTGAATTGTATATATTTTTCTGGAATAAAAAATTTTTTTTTTATATACCTATAAGGCTATAAATGGATAATATTTAATTTAAGTTTATTGTGTACGATTTTATTAAGCTCGTTAAATTACATTGTAAAATCGTAATACCACGGGGTTGAACATTCCCGAAAAATATCTCCTCGAGCGAAATCGTATTTTGATCGTAGGTTGATTATATTATTATGATGGTTGTGGGCGGCAAAGGAAAATGTGTATGTTTGTATTTATTTTATTTACCTTAGTAAACATTTTCAGTCAGACGCAATCTACAGTGAACGACGATCGCGAATATTTTAATATGTATATGTCCGATACATTTAATGGATTTCTATGTACGCAACATTCGAGCGTTTCGCAGAATTTTTGATGCTTACAGGGGTTAACCTTAAATAGTTATGATATTGCGATGTGGTATTGACTGTTTGAATGATCTGATTTGAACCTAACCGTAAATTATTTAAATAAATTTAAAATAACACATATTATATGTATTCAAAGTATGTAAATAATTTGCAATGCCAATAATTATAGTCTGACGCGATAATAATAATAATAATAATAATAATAATAATAAAACGAATATAAGTTCGCCTTTTATATTGTAATTCCATATACGTTTTGTACGTGAGAAAATAAAAATGTTTGTCATATAAAAATATTTTAAATCGCAATAGTACCTAATAATAATATTTCTTCGGAATTGTCAGTTTCAGAATTGGGTGGTTTTCGCTTTATCTCGGATAATCGGAAATATAGCGTATAATAATAATAATAATAATAATAATAATAATAATATTCGGACACGATAAACTAATAAAATCTCCACCTACCCCGTTTTATTTTTAGGTCGTCTGTTTAAGTATTCTTCGAGGTAAGTATAATAATAATAATATGTATTATGTAGTTATACGGTTTTGTGCTGCAACGCCCAGATGATTTAAAGTTTGCGCATTCGACAATTTTGTATCTTTAACCTAAACAGCGAACGCGTTGTTTGAGACCAAAAGCTATTTCGATCTTCATATAAGCCTATAACGATATATACCCAATATACGAAACAACAAAATAAGCTTGCCCACTCCTAACCGTGTAATATATATATAGACTTAGATATACCATATACAATATACATATATATATATATATATAGTAACTATATTGTGAATAGACGGGGGGGGGAAACGATTCTTATGTTTTACCAGAAATGTAATGTAATATATACGTATATAAAATATAAGAGGGGAGGAAAATAAGAACGAGGAGAAGTGGCCATCTGCTGTCCCATCATATCAGAAACAAGACCTTTTATTTCAGATTTTTTTTTCTTATCCTCCGCAATCCTTTAATAATAAAAACGAGAAAAAGTAGAATTCATATAATACAATATTACATAAACCATTTTTATAATACGAGTAAAAAAAAAAAAAAAAAAAAAAAAAAAAAACAGAAACAAAATAAATAAACCCATCGAACGCAACCGTAGCGTATATAAGTTTCTGTGATTTTGTAAAGGGCATCACTATATTATAAGCGGTGTATTTTATGAACCCTCCGTACCATAATAATACATTATACAAGAAAAAAAAATGTTATCTATACGATTTTAAATCGTTTTATGTGACGTTTCATTGACTGTCGTAGTTATCATTATATTATTATAAGCAATAAGCATAACACTATACTCGTATGTATATTATTATATCGACTATCGCAAGTTTAACGCGTGGACGAAATAATTAATATTAACACGGAATGATAACTAGGGGATACTATTCGAAAGACACGTGTTAATGTATATACTTAATACATTTGTTAGGACTTAGGATATTCTCAGAGTATAGACGGTATGAAGATATAATTATTATTAAGAGGTAAATAAATTAGATAAAATTTGAGAACGAAGAGTTTCTAATTGCATCGATGTACACAAAAATAATAAAATTAACAATTTTAAAACGTCTCTTTTGCGATTATTCTCAGATAACAATATATTAAAGTGACTGCAAGTCTGCAACTGATGATAACGATACAATAATATAATCATTTGAAAACGGCGTATAATAATAATATTATAATATTATCGGGCGACAAATTATATTCACAATATTATTAATACTTAATGAAACGTCAATAATTTATAATAAATCGTTGGCGGTTTTCTTATTGTGGATTTAGAAATTAAGACGAAAGTCATTTATTATTTTAATTCGCGACATTGATGAATGGCTCATCGTTATTTTAAGATGATTAACGTATATAGATACAATATCATTGTCACGTCGAAACACATTATAAAAGCTTTGCTGGTCGCAAAGGTGGAAGTTGATTGTATTTGTTTATTGACTTACGTGTTGCTACATTCACATTTTGATAATTTCACACGAATTGTCTCTACTTTTATTATTAGAACAAAATATAATATTCTACTTGTAGTTCTAATTTACACTTCACGATTTTGTACGAAACAAACAATTTCAATTATTATATTAAGTTTATTTTATTATAGGTAAATAAATATATTTTATTTTTCGAATAATCAATGATTTCAAATAGTTAACTATAGACATTACGAATACCTAATTATAATTTGTGCAATGTACTAAACGTATACGGATCGAAAATTATTTCAGCTTTTACAGAAAAATAAACAGTTTCAAAAAAACATAAATCCAATATCCACCATAACGGTCTGCGAGAAAAAAATTGAATATACATGATTATTTATAGCCAATTATTGATAATATACGATGTTATTACTACCTACTTATATGTAATTGTGTGTAACCATGAAATAAAGTTTCCTTATTCGAACGATAATAAAATATTTTACGTTTAAATGATAACAGCACACTATTTGCACTTGGTAAATATAAATGTATAACGAAGAAATTATTTTTGAAAAATGTCTTTTGCAAATATATCTTCGATAACGACCACCTAGGTATATCTAGATAGGTTTTATTCGTGACACAAAATTTTCATTCGTTTTTTTTTTGTTTGTTTTATTTTTCACTATTATAAAAATCAAAAACTGTATAATGAATGTATATTCAATGACATATCGTAGTATGACTGAATAAATTAACTAAATTTATTGATAAATTTATTATCTTAATTGAATTAATTAAAACTTTAACCACGCCGACTAGAATTATAACAATATATTTTAATTCTTATTATATTACGTAATAATTATTGTAGTTTATATTTTTTAACAAGAATTTTAAAATAATATTATAAGTACCTACGTATTATTATTATTATTATGAATGCGTGTATTCACGCGTGTTTATGAGTTCCGTTAAAAGTATAATTGTTAAATTCTATAATGCATTTATAATCCTCTCTGCTTGTATTGTATTTTGCAATTTTCAATTAATCTGCTGATTGAATATATATTATAAATACTGCGTACTACTAATAATCTTTATCGATTCATAGAAAATATATTATGGTGGGATCAAAATATTCAATACATTTTTCGTTTTAGTTTTAATTTTGTTTTCAATCGAATTTTTTCCTGTTCAATGAACTAGAACTTAAAAGATTATACATCAATATAATATTTTCGATATAATAACCTATCCGGGAATTCGTAGTCCTCGATGGATGTTGTTAAATGTTAAGTTTTTGTTTGATAAACAAATAATGTAGTGTGATTTGTGTATTCACACCTTTCGGGACAAATCGCTTTCGCGAAAATCATAAAATTCGCATTCATTTCAAACATTTCTATATATAGTATGATATTGAACAAAATTGACTAAAATGCATTTTTTATTTTTAGGAAATCTAATGCGAACACGTTTATTCTATACTATACGTCATAACCATGATGGGTTTATGCAATTTTAAATTGAACACGTTGAAAACTATAATAAAACTTTTACTCTATTCCTGCTTAAAAATACACTCGCGTGCAACAAATGTACAATAAGTTTTTCGCATTATTCATTTTTTTTTTAGAACAAGTTAAGTGCATTTTGTGACTTCAAATTGTCGTAAAAATCTTTCAAAAATATATATTTTTTTATATCCGGCGATTGAGAAACATTTTCGAAACGTTTTATTTTTAATTCTAATAGGTATTCAGATTTTATTTTCACAGTCAGAATAACAAGAAGTCAATCGCAGAAATTAATTTTACGAATTTATCCAATTTCAACATTGTCAGATATTCCGTAATAATTTGTTTTTCCCATTAAATAGATAATAATATATAATATACATTCCTTAAACTCGAATTCAGAATTTTCATTTAGGGGGAGGCATTTTCCCCGCCCTAAAAATAACATTGGACAAAACCAATTTTAATTTTTACATTCTATACTGGCATATAAATAAATCAATATAAAAATATATTCATCAATCAATTTGTATACTTACTATATTATGTGTTTATAACTACATAAAATGTCCATGGATCAGAATATGCCTAACGATTTGTTATTTGAATTATATTTCTGCAGTGCTGCAGTAATTGAAATCAGCTTATTTCATTATATCAACACCTAATTATTTTTTCATAGTTATCACTAAGTCTTATCATGTTATATTAAACCTTAAATGTTTATCGTGTATATTTAATATTTAAAATACGAAAATTATTAATACTACATATTTTTGTCTTTTATATACTTATTAATATTATTAATTGCATAAAAATATTAAAAATAATTTAATTAAAAAAAGAACTGATGGACCTGCAAAACTACGAGAAAAAAGAGCTCCTAAACAAACAACAATATTATTATCTTATACCAGTAACATTTTTATTTCTTCGAATCCAGAATATTTAAATTTCTAAAGTCCCCTATCTTGAACGTTTTTTTTTAATAATTATAAATACTTTAAAATTAATTATGTTCATTTAGACTATGAATTTATTATTGCAAAAAGTCTACTTTCTCAAAACAAAAATAAGCACTGTGAAGATGGTCTCCATTCAATTTCAAAATATCTATCACAAATTCCTAACTCTTCCTGAAACATTAAAAATCATTTCAATTATTCTTATGACTCTGCCAATATCCACAGCGTCAAATGAACGTTTTTTTATTCCCTTATACGCTATGAAATGAATGATTTATTATTGATCGCTAAGTTGACGAAACAGCCAAAATAGATTTACAAAAGCTGAGTCTATATAATACTCGTTCTACTATAATATCTGAACTATAAAAATTATGGAATAGAGGTAGATTATAAAATTATATTATAAATATCATCATACTTTTAAATATTGAATTTTAAGCAAAACTTTCAACTTTTTATACGATGAACTGCATTAAAAACATAATAAAAATAATACAATTTTTTGAAGAGTTAAAATATTTATTTAAAATTTATAATAATTTATATATGAGACATGTGCTAATTCGCGTTCTATAATCTTTGTCACGTTGACCGTTTTCGTGTTTAATATTTGTATTTACTACCTACAAAATATACTCATATGGTCATTTTAATAAACGATTTTAATTTCAATTATTATAGGTACCTAATTAAATTAGCTATTAAAAATAAAATAATTTCGCATTTATGTATATTTTTTTTTTTTATTTTTTTCTACGGAATTTAACAGAAGAATTCATCGGAAATGACACGAAGGGTAATCGTTATAATATAAATATACGAGTATAATATTTTATTGGACAAGATTTAGTTACGAAAAATTAATTATTATTATTATTTTTTTTTATGTTTCGACTATTTAAAATTGTGGAAAAATAAACAAATTGAAACAAGTTTTAAATCGTCCATATGATATATAATATTAATATATACGTATAATATTATAAAATATTATATTATACGGTTAAAAAGTTATACGCTTTTCGAGTGGCTAAATAATTAAATTGAATCAACTCGAAACAATATAATATGATATCAACAAGGACGCGAATAATGCATGTAAAGTCACAAACTTCAACGAAGCAATTATAAGTATATATTATTATATTATATATCGTATAATGTGTGGTGGTGACGTCGTACTTACATATTATTATTATTATTATTATTATTATTATTATAATTATTATTATTATTATAGTATGTATAAACGCAGTCGAAACGGTTTCCGGAACGATGCTTGTAACAATTTGCACGATTAAATAATAATATTATAATAATATACCTACGATATTGTATTAAATCGCTTCACGCAAACAAATAATAATTGCTGAAAGACGAAAATTTTCGCGACGTTTGCGAATAATAATAAATTGCGTGAGTCGTACGAGTACCTACCTATACTACAGACATTATAGGAACGAAATTTTTAATAATACCCGCCTTATAATATACCTACAATATTGTAATTTAAATTCAAAATTTGATAGAAAAATGTTATTTTATTAATAGAGATTTATTTATTAAAAAAAAAAAAAAAAAAAGTAAGTACGACTACAAAAAACACTATAATAATATTTTGAAATATAGTATTTATTATATGGAACGGATTTAATCAAAAAATCAAATACCGTAAAATATATCATTTAGGTATATTATATTTTATATTTCAATCTAGAAATAGTTAATATACATTTATTAAACGTATCTTTCTACCAATATATTTATACTTTTTGTGTAATTGTCAATTAATAATACGGGCGTACACTTTTTTTTTTTACTCAGCTTCAAAGGTATTATAAAACTTAATTTTATTAATTAACATAAAACATTTATATACAAAAAAAATTACAAAAATTATTAACATAATATTGTGGAATATAACGATATATTGTATATTAATTCAGTGCTTGATTTTTTTTTTGGGGGGGGGGGCAGGGGAACAGAATTTTTCTCTACTTTTTTTTCTTTTTTCTCAGCTTACCCTTACTAATTTTTAATTTTTAAATTTCCCATAATATCGTAGGTACATACTAAATAATTTTGGGAAACGTTAAATTATTTTGAAAATTCGATAGCCCCTCTACTTCTTATTTTCCAACTCAAGCACTGGATATTATTGTAACATCGGACTATACAATAAAATAATTACTTAATTTCAAATCGAAATAATTATTATTATTAAACCTAATAATAATAATAACAATAATAACTAATTATTTTTTACTTAACTCGTAACTGATACTGTGGGGGGTGTCACATAAGTATTATTTTTTAATCATAATATGATATTATTATATATTTATATAATATTATCTATATTACAATATGGAGATGAGAGAGTGTCTAGGGTCCCAAAACGACTTATTCCGGTCCTGCAATAAATAATATAGGTTGAAAAGCGACAAGTTCATAATAATATGTTAGTTTAAGGGTTTAAGAGCGCAGAAACATAACATAAAATGTATGTAAACTCGTATTATACAGAGTGATCCAAATAACTTACTACACTCATTTTCTCGGTCAATTTTAATGTTTTTCAATTTTTTTTTTTTTACTAAATATACAGAACTTATAACACTACATTTTTATATAAAAATACAATTTTTTACAATTTTTTTTCTTGCTGATTTTTGAATTTTTATATTTTTTTAAAATGGCATGCTATATATTTGTTTACACCAAAAAATAGGTAAAAAAATTATAAGAATTATATTCCTTTGTCATTTTTAATTTTTTAATGTACTTTAGTGATTTTCATTAAGCTCTTAAATGGATATTTATTAAAGTATAAAAGTACTTTTTCGGAGACGCCAAATTCATCGTTTATAAACACTTTCAATAATAAGTATTTTATTATTAAATCATAATATACCTACAAAATATTACGAATGTGTATTTCCAATTTAGTATCCAATTATGATGATAAACACAATCAATAAAATACCTACATCTTTCCTCACGATCACACGTAATCGTAGATTCATTAACGTTTAACGATAACCACTATAATAATATGATACGAATACAGATTTGGTGTATTTATAAATAAACCATGCACAATAATTATACGTATTTAATTTTATAATAATTAAATGTACAATCATGAATCGTATGGAAAATTTGAAAGTGTGAACCGTAGTAACAGCTAGTGACGTAAAAATCTGATCAAAGCTCCTCCTATGTATGAAAAATAAATAAATTTCAAAGACGTATATTATAAGAACGAATTGAAAAAATGAAAAATTTCTTCACGAAAATTATTTTTAAATTATTGCTCATGTCATAAAATAAAAAAAAATATAGCATGCCATTTAAAAAAAGTATAAAACATAAAAATTTAATAGGAAATAAATTATAAAAAATTATATGTTCATGTAAAATATAATAGTGTAATACACCAAATATTTTGTAAAAAAAAAAAAAAAATCGAAAAACTTCAAAATTGACTGAGAAAATGAGTGTAGTGAGTTATTTGGATCACCCTGTATAATATTCGTTGTGAACGGGAATGAAATTTATTGAAAATAATTTATAAAAATACTAATTATTATTTTTGCCATTTATTATTATCGCGTGAAAACAAACGCGTTTATTATAAATTATATAATAATATACGTATATAAATACCCCTACTAAATAAACGAGATCTACGCGTATCCGTTTCGAATATTCCCTCGGATTCCTGCAAAAATATTCGTTCGATCCGCTTTTCGCGTGAAGCTGCTCGCGGGTCGGTAAATTTATATTTCTGCAAGTCTCAAGTCGAATTCCAGACGAAATGACATCACGACGGCAGCACTCGGATGAGAATACCTATCTCGGCTCGTGCCACGAAACAAAGATTTATATTTCCGTAGCTCGCCTCTTTCTTCCGCAACCATGTATACACATTTTAACGGTAATAATATATTTCATTATTATATTACATGGCCATCATTATAATAATATATTTATGCAGATACCATCCCGTTGGTTAAATTATAATAAATTTTCCTATAAAAATTTTCCGACTCGACGGGAAAAAATGAAAAAAAAAAAAAAAATATTACCTACCTATATTAATATTAATGATTTGGGCAGAAAATCAGTATTACGTTTGGAGGTTATATTCATAATTCGCGGTTGGTTCATAGAATAATACTCTATGGGTTTGTCTCGATATATCCACGAATAATCTATATTTACTTGTATATATTAAATTAAACCATAATATGGCGAACATCGTCCCCCCAAAAAAAAAGACTTTTAAGAGAAAATAATTCTCGTTGTAGTTTTAAATATTTTATCATACCAAATATTTATTAAATTCGTTTTTTTCGTTTCACGTCATGATGTGAAATCTGCGTTATTATATAATATATTTATATATATAATAACAAAATAGCCTAAACTTTAAATTTAAACGAGGAATATTTGGAAATTGACATTATTACGCTATTATATTATCGAATTAAATATAATTCAAACTGCGATTTTGATATTTAATAATGATAATAATATAATTATGATTCATCACAAAACTTTAAACTGTTGTTTTCTTGAGAAATAATATTATAACAGTTTTGATAAAAATCGATATTTTGCAATCACAAATTCGTACCGCGTGGATTTGTTTATTTTATTATTTTTTCTCGTTACAACAGTCCAAGACTTTAATATTAATTTTTGTAAGTGTCATAATAATTTATATATTTTATGTTTCAACTAAATGAAATTTTTAAATCCAAATTTGACGCGCGAGGCGCGTGTAGTAGTTATTGGAAATTATTATTATATTTATCAGCTGCAGATATAACGAGGATTGACACGCCAGATTATTTATCGATTTTATATTTATATTCCCGTCGTCTTTCCGATCGCCCGGGAGCCGAGACACGGGAAGAAAAACCGTTCGACTGCAAATTCACGCAACGAGATATTATAATATATCATTATTATTATTATTATTATTATTATTATTATTATTATTATTATTATTATTATTATTTGGTTTTATTTCAAATCTACGAGTATACAGACACATAAATATTACAATATATTACATTACATTTATTCACTCGTCACGTATTGTATATACGACATGATGTGATGCACGTAAATGATTTTCATGAATATAATGGATAATATTCTCGTGATATCCAAAATATTGTTTAAATCGTTAAAATCGAAATATTATCCCAATACGTCATTTGGCCGGGGTAAACGAAAACGTCGAAAAGCTTGCAAACGAAAGGACTGGTAGGGACGAAAAATACACGTCAATGTTCAGTCTTACTATACTACATTACAATATTATATTACGAAATCGTATGTTTCACTAAATGAAACGTGAAAAGTATACGAGGAAATACACACACTCGTGTAGTCGTGTGTATGAATTCCCGCATTATGCCTTATCCTCGTGCTAGTTTTCAAAATATTGTAATATATCAAAATAATAGAAAAATCCATAGTCTCTATTTTTTTTTTTTATAGCTGTTTAAAATTGATATTAGATTCTGAGCGAAGCGAAGAATGTATTGGTTTTACAATGATGTGTGATTTTTTTTTGTTTTTTTTTTTTTTTTTTTTTTTATTCTGTAAACATTTTTACTACCCAAAATAATGCTCCGATTATCACGAATAGGGTATGTTTCCGGTAGCAAAGTGGATCTAGTTGGTACTTTATTTAGGTCATTTTTCGAATTTCTCAAAATTGACCCTAAGCGGTAGAAAAAACTTCAAAAAAATGACGAAAAAACGGCATTTTTCACGAAAAATGAAATTTTGACGAATTCGATTTCTATATTTCTCGATAACTCGGGCAATTTTTAAGATAGAGACTTGAAAATTTTTTTGGGTGTTCACATAGCTACTATATATATGTGGTATAATTTTGGAACCGTTGTGTTAATTTTTCTACAAAATATTGGACTTTGAATATTTCGTAAAATTCTCGTTTTTACGTATATAATGTTTGATAAAATTGGCAATTTTGGGTATTTAGGTCTGAAAATTTTACTGAAATATACTTACATATTATTAGTTAACATCATACTAAAATATTAGAAAAATCCATTGTCAAAATTTTTTTTTATAGCCGTTTTAAGTTGATATTTTTAGTAAAACGAAAATCTTAGAATCCATACGTATAAATAAATATTCTAAAAATACTTTTACTACCCGAAATAATGCTTAGATTTTCACGAATAGCGAGTTTCAGATGTAAAAGTGGATGTAGATGGTACTTTATTTAGGTCATTTTTCGAATTTTTCAAAATTGACTATAAGCGGTAGAAAAAACTTCGAAAAAATGACGAAAAAATGACAAAAAAACGGCATTTTTCACGAAAAATGAAATTTTGACGAATTCAATTTCTATATTTCTCGATAACTCGGGCAATTTTTAAGATAGAGACTTGAAAATTTTTTTGGGTGTTCACATAGCTATTATATATATGTAGTAAAATTTTGGATCCGTTACATTAATTTTTCTACAAAATATTGGACTTTGAATATTTCGTAAAATTCTCGTTTTTACGTATATAATGTTTGATAAAATTGGCAATTTTTGGTATTAGGGTCTGAAAATTTTATTGAAGTATACTTACATATTACATAACATCATACTAAAATATTAGAAAAATCCCTAATCTCAATTTTCTTTTATAGCTGTTTTAAGTTGATATTTTTAGTTCAAACGAAAATTATAATCTGACTGAACTTCGCTCAGAATCGTTTTTACGAATGCAATGGTTTATCATTGCATTCAAATTCGAATTAAAATTAAACGCTATGATTCGCACACCTGTATCCTGTGCGGCAGGAGTATCAGCTCATCTTTTTTTATTTTTTTGTTTTTATGACTGAAGACACTTTTACTACCCGAAATAATGGTCTGATTTTCACGAACAGCATATGTTTCCGGTTAGAAAGTGGATAGTGTTGGTACTTTACTTTGGTCATTTATCAAATTTCTCAAAATTGACCTTATGCTTTAGAAAAATGATGAAAAAACGGCGGCAATATATTAATCAATACCTACATTATCTGACTGAACTTCGCTCAGAATCGTGATTCTGATTCGCATTTAACCTTTTAATTTCTCATGTCTTTATCCAAGAGGCAAAAAACAAAACGAATTTTAATTTTAAATTTTTTATTTTAATTATTTGTATGTTTTGTAATAATATTATACGCGTAGGCAAAGGCGACTTTATGCTTGACGTGAATGCATCGAAATTGCATACACGATACCCCCAATTACAATTACGGTTTACGGTACTATAATAATATTGGCAATAATATTTTTAGTAATTTACAATATTGTTATATACTAAATGTTAAGTTATTAAAATTCATAGTTTTCGTTTTTTTTACACCTTGTTATTGTTTCAGCAGAAATGTTTACAATTAAAAATATTCCATACTTACAGTTGCACGTTGGAAAACGTCCGTGTTTTATTCATTCGTAAAGGCCTTGTCGTGATAGCCATATTGTATCACTGTTGGTTGCTAGGTCCTTCAGCTGTGAGTATGAGATTGGGTTCATCAGCAGCATCAATACTCACATAGATATTGTAATATTGATGAATTTAATTTTGTTTTTCGATAACTCCAGCATCAGATGATATTTTTCCTCGTAAATTTTCGACTGAATCCCCTCATTTCCAATGTAGGGAGAGTAACAATTTATACAAAATTTAAGTCTTTTAGTTCAATAATTTCCGAGTTGTCGTGAAATATAGGAAGCAAAATTTCGATTTCCCCCCAAAAAATTCGTATTTTGAATAATATACGACCATTACTGTATTCTCATACTGCTGCCTCAAAATAGCTACAACGGCCACATTTTCTAATTTATTTTTAATATACAGGTACCTTATTTTTTGTTTGTAGTATTGGTATAAAAAATCCAGGAAGGGGCAATGGCCCCTTTGCCCCCCTTGCGGGCGCGCTTGGGTGTGGATTGTATTATATTTGTATTCTAAAAAACGATTTTGAGTGAAGTTTAGTCAGATATTTAAAATATTTTACAATAATTTAGGAAATTGGCATTGAACTTAAAATTTTGAAACTCTTACGTAATATATATGAGTATGTATTTTAATAAATATTATGTGAAACTTTGAATCAATAATTTAAAATTAATACCTGATATTATCTGACTGAACTTTTCTCAGAATCGTTTTTTTCCAAATGTAATGATTTAATATTGTATTCAAATTTCAATCAAAATACAACAGTTACACCTCCACACCCGTATGGTTGTATATCCTATTTGTACACCAGTATCAGATCTTCTTTTTTAATCTTAACGTAAACCATATAATACAAATAATTAAATAAATATTCAAGTAAGTCGATACTTAGGGTAGTAGGGTAGGGACAAGTCTGTTGGATCCGCGACGTATACATTACCATAATATATTATATTTAATTATCTGAGCATCCGTTAATTTATTTTGACTTACCTTTATCGTGTTTCATTTTTAGCTATATTATAAATAAACGTATTTCACGATGTAATAAAGAAATATTAATATCTCGTTGAAAATATTCCAAAAATATCACGTTCCATACTCGGTAGAACAATAATCTAATATCGTATATGTTATTGTAACGATATTATTATAATATTGTTATAATGTTATGTTATAATTTTCTGTACTTATGGTTTACCGTATTTTGGCAAATAATATTATCATTATGTTATAACAATAATAATTCAAAATAAAGTAGTATACGTAGAAGTATATACGTACGTCGTAAGTATGACGCACGACCTTATTATACTAAGTTAATAACTAATAAATTAAACTATATATGCAAAATGTGTTTCTCACCTCGAGTTGCTTCTTCTTCCTAGTTCTCGACGAACATAATTTGTGAATTGTTATATTAGTTGAACCCTCCTAATGCGAAATGCATATTATTATTATCATTGTGTATATAATAATAATATATAAATCTCGACAACCGGCGACTAATTACTAATTATAACAACGGAGAAAGCTGAAATAAATGTAAATGATGTTAACTCTCAGTGAATTGCGCGAGGTGGAAAAAATTTAAATATTTATATATATATTTTTTTTTATATTTACCATTTAATACACACGGTACAGAATTATCGTATACGAGAAACAATATTTATGTAAGCATTATATTTTAAAAAAAAAAATAATAAAAATGTTCAATGTTACTTTAAAACTTTAAAATAATATATTTTTTTTTTAAATTTTATTTCTCCTAATTTGTATTCTTCGCGAGTGTGTATGCGAATGACACGATTATTAATTGTATCTATACAAAATTATATACCCAATGTCGATTCGATATAATTTCTCTTTATATAAAAGAAGTATTTAGTATATATTCATTAGGGTACACGTCAATATCAGTGAATGGAATTAATTTTAACAAAAATATAATTCGACGAAACGAAAAAATATCGCTCGAATTTTTTCATCGGACGAATCCAATTTCACTCAAGTAAAATAATATGACGTATTAAGAGTATATAATATATAATTAATATTTTTTTAATTATCGTTATGTTTTTAGTGGAAAATTATTAAGCGAGTAAACGAGTAATACTCGGAAGAGTACATTTTTCATTAAAAATTAATAATAATAAATGAAAAAAAAAATAAATAAAAAAATAAAAACACCAGATACCGGGTCAAGTTAGACGCTTACTATAAATAATATCATCATTATGTAATAAAATATTTAATTACGCATGGAACACGATGCGTTTAATGATAAATTAATAAAATTAATTTAAAATTAAATTAAAATTAAAACAAACGACTAAAACATTTTTTTATTTTTTATTTTTTCAGTCCTAAGGATATAATTTGTATTTTATAATATATATATATCATAATATTGAATTATAAATATTATTTTTATTGTAACGCAAAAAAAAAAAAAAAAAAAAATATGTTTTTTCCGATGTTAACAGTAATTAGATTTAATAATGTAATATTATGATCACGAAATATATTTATATACAGGTTAGGTTAGGTTAGGTTAGGTTAGGTTATATATATTTATACAATAATATGACTGGAAAATAATAATTATTATACGCGTATATTCGCTATGCGAAATTCTCTTCTGTTGAAAAAAAAACAAATATACACAATATTAAGTCTTGAGTCGTTAAAATTATTTTTAGACCATTGTGTTTTACTGTTGTATATAATACGTATACATAGCATTCTCTCGTGCGTATACAGTAGGTAGGTATACAAAATAGTATCAACCGAGGAAAACACAAACGAGTCTTCGAGATTATAATATCTGAAGGTGCATTTATTATTACCATTTGTTCTTACGCCACTTTTATCCTCTTTGAAAGATAAATTATTGTTGTTTTCCCCTTCTGCGTAAGCACAATAATTAATGTTAAAATAAAAATATGAAAACTTAATAATAATAATAATAATAATAATACATAACATGCGTTCGATGCGGCGATTTCTTCGCGTTTTTAAAATAATAATAAATGAAATGACAAAATATCTAAGACGAAAATATAAAGTTTTAAATAATATTGATCTATATATATATATTAATTTATTATCGTATCTGACGTGCGTTAAAGTATATTATAACATTGTAAAATAATTAATAATCCATTATTTTCTGGACGACATTATTTTATCAGATTTTATTTTAATAATTAAAATTAAAATTATTTTTTTTTTTAATTTTATTAATTATTCAAGATCCATACCTGCATATTCCTTAACTGTGGAGGTGTCGCCCCCCTAGAAAACTTTTTGGAATGATAGATTGGAAAAGAGCTTTAGAGGTGAAATAACGGTAAAATATTGAATATAAAATGACAATTAAATATATAA
Source organism: Tetraneura akinire (assembly GCA_021307375.1). Lineage (NCBI taxonomy): Eukaryota > Metazoa > Arthropoda > Insecta > Hemiptera > Aphididae > Tetraneura > Tetraneura akinire. The sequence continues at coordinate 1,058,533 of JAIUCT010000015.1, forward strand.
ACGTTATTATTATTTATTTTTAATGAAAGTGTTCTATATGACTTATGAATACGAGCTTCGATCAGATAAGAAATTTCATTAAGGAATGATTAAAATCAAAAATATTTACTCTGTTGTCAAAAATAGAGTTTTATTTCAATTTGAAATAGGTATTATATATCCAAAAGTAAAATTCATGAATTATAATTACCCAACTTATAATTTTAATTTGGGCGTTAACATTTATCTCATCTCGATGAAAATGCACTGAATTGAAAAAGATTAAATACTACGTGAATCTTTACATAATATCGTATGAAATTAAATAATATTCATGTCGTTTTGTAACAATTTTAAATTTTGTGTAATTTACTCATTCATGGAAATAATTATTACATTATTTAAAAATCATATCACTATTATTGTATATTTTATTAATTTATTTAAAATTTAGATAATTAATAACAAATACGATTATATTGTAAATTGCATATTCTGTAGACCAGTGTTTTGCAATCTGGGGGTCACACCTCCTTAGGGGCTCTACAATAATTTTGTACCAAATAAAAAAGTTATTATATACGATGTATAATCAAAACAAGCCATATCAATCATATAATTCTTTTTGCATTTCCAATTTATGCAAAACAGCATTTTCAACTCTAATGATAATTAAAAACAAAAATCACTATCGATTAAATGTTGAAGTTGATTAAGAATAGCAGTGTCAAATATCAAACCAAACATAGAATCAATTATGTCTACAATGCAAGCTCAGGTCTCTCATTAAAATAATTTAAAAGTAATTTTATAATTTTAATAAAAAAAATTTTTAATTTTAGATTTTATAAAACTTTAATTTTGTATTTTTTTTTTTTTTTTTATGTTTTGAATTAATTAAATGAAAGAAATATTAAAATTGCTGAAAATTAACGATTTAATTTGTATGAATAAAATGTTTGTATACATTAAGACTATTAAGTAAATAATACACTTACATAATGTTAGTAGGAAGGGGAGTCGTATTATTAAAATAAATAATTTTGGGGGTCGTGGGTCAAAAAAGTTTGCTGTAGACGATATAATTATTAACGTTACACACAAAAAAAATAAAATTTTCATTAGTTTATGTTATATTAAATACAATTTGTATTTTTTATTTTATTTAAAAATAAACGCGGCAACTTAGGGCCATTGAACTTAAATTTCTATTAAAAATTAGTAATATTACAATATATAAAGTGCATAATATTACACAGATAAATTTTTTTGACTATAACAATTTGTTTTATTGTTTATTTATATTTATTCTTTTAAATGTGTTATTTCCGAATATAATTACATAACATTATATTATTCATATTTGAATATTATTGTTACATTTTTCAAGATAATAAAATGAAATATATTATGTAAATTTTGTACGAAAAAAAATATATATAATATAAAAACTATTTATTTATTAATTACAGTCACTAATTGAAGTTATACGGAAATAATTAATGTCTTGTAATTACATAATATTATAAATTTGAGATCTTAAAATTATAAGGAAAACCAATTAAAAATGAAAACTTTTCAAATAAAATGATATGCTGTCCACGTTGTAATACTAGGAAACAATAATTATATTAAATACACGTATTACGCAAGCTGAGTCGTTTAGTATTTATTAATTTATTGAACACGAATAATTTTTATTTCTGCTATATAAATTCGATTAATACGAGTTTAATAAAAGACAATAAAATATCATCCCGAAATGTTTTGGAATCACGCAGATCGATCACGATAGTGAATACCGTATATCATAGAACTATTATCCTTATTGGAAGATTGTACAATCCTAATTTTCCATAATAATATTTTACTTATATTAAATTTATTATAGTCGTACAATGCATATGCATATGAAGGAAAAATTTAAAATTCGAATAGCGATGTAATGCCGAATAAAAATTTAACGGTTCCGTAAGAATGATATTATGTTATTTTATTTATATAATTTTGCATTTTCGCACACGTATAAGAACACTAGTAATAATTAATAACATCATAGAATTTCGTTATGCTGATGGTGACGAAATTTGAACATTCGTCGAAATTCGAACAGGCACGTACACAAAAAAAAATATTTCGAAAGGGGAAGGGTTGAATATAAATATATTACAAAAGTAAAAGTTTAAAAGTTAAATATAAACCCTCCCCCCATTTTATATGTGCTTAAATTCGAAAATTGTATAAATATAACGACAATAATAATAATAATAATGTTTTAAATTATGGTTAGTGTTTGTGGGAAAAATTGGCGGCTGTGTCGAAAGTGAAAATGAGAAGTTTGCGCGCCAAGGGTCGGAGTCGAATGAAGTCCATTACGTCCCTGTGTGGAAACGCGACACCGGACGCAACATAATAAAGTAGAAATTTAAAATGTCGCGTAACGTGAGATTTTCGAAAAAGCTCAGAATGACTATAACATACCATATAAGACTGTTTCCCGAGTAAAACTCTGGCGTTCATATTTTAGTACCTATTATGTGCATACACTGTCAAAAGATTTCATATTTCCACAACATTAATAATAATAATAAATAATAAATGATTATTATTCTTATTATTATTATTATTATTATTATTATTATTATTATTATTATTATTATTATTATTATTATTATTATTATTATTATTATTATTATTATTATTATTATTATTTTAATAATATGTCTTAAATTATTACACTCATGTGAATGTGTGTGATACCGTGTCTGATCGTAACCGAACGTGGAGTACATTTTAATACGAGTATAATTGACATTATTATTATTTATTATTATATACGAGTGTTTATATTTGACACGAATGCGAAACCAAGTGTCGGAAACAATAACAAAAGTCGCATTTATTCATCGTTTATTACCTAATTATTCTTATTACTTTATTAGTTTTAATACTGTATCAAATAATATTGAAATTCTTCCAAACATTATTGTGAATTTTTGTTTCATAACACTGATAACGTATACGGTTAGATATTAAGAACGTAATATATTTTTTCTTACTTTTGTAAATTAATATCATCGTAGTTTTCTAATTACTATATATTTATAATTAAAATATTTTTTTTTTTTGTATAATATTGTATAATATAAAATCAATATTATTATGACTATGGAATTGTCACTTAAAACATGTTACGAACGTGATTTAAATTTGACAGACAACACATTTATTTATCGATACTTTAATGTTATTAAATTACGATGCGTAACCTTTGTTATTTTACAAACTTAGAGAATTCTAAAACAAACTTTCTGAGAACGAATGGATATTCTATTTCGTTGTTTTCTTTCGTTTTCGATGATATTAGTTTTCAAAAATATATTGTATTACAAACAAGTCCTGGAATGTGATACCGTTGTTGTGTTCTTAACCCGAAATTCGATTTAATAATAATAATACGTACATAATATACGAAAAAGACTATTTGAAATATTATGAGGAAATATATATGGAGTTCAGTATAACTGTTATTTTTTATTTTTTTTAATTAAAAGATAAAATTGCATCCGAAAGATAAGCGCGTGGTTAAGAAAAATCGAGATAATTCTGTATAGCAGTATACGGGTTGTTGTTGTTTTTGATAAATAATATTATAATGATATAATAATTATAATGAAAATAAAATTCTAAGAAAAATTGTTGAAATAATCAAAACGCAATTCAATATTTAAATCGTGTGTTTCCAAAGATTTCATAATAAGAAAACTTATTTACTTACTTCACTACTGAGAAACAAAGTGCACATTTAATAAAAAAAAATAATAATAAAAAATACTCGTGGGCAGTAATTTTGACTTTTAAATCAACAGCAATGCGTATTATTTTATAAATTTAAGACGTCAACAGATTGTTTTTTTAATTAACTAAACTCGAAACTATAAAATTATATATTATGGCTGTTTAATTAACTTTAAACAAACGCATAATATAATAGTTTGTTACCATTAATATTAAGAGCTTATTTTCAATTTCACCAAGAAGATAATTTATTTTTTATACCGAATAACCCGGCAAACTGTTGTAGCAAATAGGTTAGACTAAACCAATTAATCACTAACCTGGTAAACGGTAATTCCATAAACGTAACGGTGGAAAACAAATAAATATTCTATACGGTGAATGTCTTTTGGTAGTAATTATAAATTGAAAATAAAAAAACTGAGAGAAAATGTAGCATTTTAAATGACTAAAAATTGTATTACAATATTATTACTCTCTATACAGTATGTATGTGATTACTGATTACTACTTTCTAGTTATTGGATACTTAAGTAATTTATACAAAATGGAAACGTATTGAATCAAAAACAATTTAATTTTAATCATTTGAACCATTGTTATTATATTCGCGATTCATATACTCGTATCATATCTAATAATGTAATAACAAAAATATTATAATTATTATAATTTATTTTAAAGATCTGTATTTTGTGTTTAAATTTTTCTCAATTAAAATTATTTATTTGTATTTTGGTAACCGATAAAATTTATCGTAATTATTCGATATTTTAATAATTATTAATATTTTATTTTCGATATTTTCACCAATTATTTCTGTATGTCTGTATCGTTTTAATGACCGTCGATTTTAGCAATTTGACCACGGTAACCGTCATTAACATTAATCGAGTTCGCAATGTGTTTTGCGTTCTAGCGGTCGTAACGATAATAATATTAATATCTCTACAGCCGGAGACGAATATTCGTAGATCCATTCGTTTAATAGTCAACGGCCAATTTTTTGTCAAATATTCGTAAAATTAATTATATTTCAAACGAATTTTTATTTTTTCACTTATTAATAGATACGGATGATTAAAATATGATATTAAGCAGTTTATCGCCGTAAATAATATTGACCTAAAATCCTAAAATTAATATTTGTATTCATATCAACCACCCTGAAATTACAAGTACAAGTAGGCAATTTGAAATTCTGTAATAATACGAGTACAATCAATTCTTAAGTATATAATTTTAAACTTTTATACGTCATCGGACTTGGAGGAATCATTGTGCGAAATATCTCGTTGAAGTATTCAATTTTATGTAGTCGCAAACTAAAATCAATGATTATTGTGCTATAGATAATAATATTATTAGAGTTTCGCACCTTTTTGTCGCGTTCGCCATTGCGTAAACTCAACGAGTAACCTAACTAATTGAACGCTATTGAATATAAATCAACTGAAAATCGTTGCTAATTGAATAAAATTAATTATTATATTCCCCTCTGCGTACTTAATCTACGTGTTAAATAATCAATCGCATTTGCCTTTTATTTGCGTATAATAATATTCATTATACAATACATTTTAAATAGATTTCCGTAAAATTATTAATTAATATTTAATGATCTTTATTCGATAATAATATACTCAACGAGCATAAATAATTATACTTTAATTCGGACGGGGGTTTTTTTTTTATTTTTTAATTGATTCTATAATTTAATTTAAAACTTTAAATATTTTCATCGAAATAACGCCGATGAAGACAAAAGACATACGCATTTTACTACTGTTCGTACCATGACAAATTTTTTTATGATATAAAAAAAAAAAATAATTATAAATATTATTTTATTTATTCGGTATTCTATAGTATTTTTCTCTATTCTTATAAATTTATTTATTTAATGCTAGGTAATATTATAAATTTCGGTCGGTTTAATTTTAATATCGCACCAAATTTCATCGGTGCAACCATGCCATTTATGTTATCTGACTACGTACAGCCGTCCAAAATATTAGTTTTCACCATTAATATTCTTTTCTAATTAACTATCTTATTACATGTAACCATTGTCTTATTTAAATATTTAATTACGTGTAATGTGAGCGACTTTATTGTAAGGTTAACAAAGTAAAATATGACACTGATTAAATTATATTTTCACTTTTACCGAAGGGCGAAATATTTTCTACCGTCGCAAAATGCGTAAAAGTTTTTAACATTAAAACAAAATCTAGTTAAAAAAGTTCTACAACTATTCGTTTATAGTGTTTAGATATTAAACTAAATTAAAAAAAAAAAAAAATTGAATAAAAAACGTACGGCCGATTGAAAATTATACTATACAAAGTGCTTCGCGGATCTAAATATAGATTGTAATATATTCGTGAACAATTTAAATTATTTTGAATGCTGTTTTCTTTAAATTATTAAATTCATTAGGCTATCAATGATTACATCTTTATTACTCTTATAAAAAGTCTTATCTTATCTTTTATAAAAGATGTTTTATAAAAACAATATTTTTTTTATAATTATGTAAAATTTGAAGATTAGAATTTAATATTATCATAATCATGTGAATATAGCATTGTTGGAAATTATCCGAATTAAGTTTGAATTTCTTTCCTTACGTGTAAATCAACGAAAATATGATTATTTATTTGAAGAATATATTATGATTTATATTGATATTATAATATTATATAATATGATTCTTGTGAATTTTGGAAATCACTGTCAGTTGCATATTATCTTGCTGCTTCTGCGTATAATATATTATATAATTAACAAAATTTAATTAATACTATAGGTTTGTGTATAATTTTCGCCTTATCATTATAATTATAGTATTTCAGGTATTCATAGAATCTCGTGATGTTTGAACGACAGCGTAATATTATTGATGCGTATAATTACGACGTGAACCCAAAAGCCCGTCGTATTTACATCAAAACACGTATACATAATACAAGGGAAATTGTCACGATTGTTATAAACTTGTAACAATAACTCGTGGTTTCTTAGATTTTCGTTGGAACATTTCGAGTAACCATGTTACTTATATTTATATAATAAATATATATTATATTATTATCGTTATATTATGATTTTGTTAAACCCGAAATTTCAAATTTCTTTATTATATTTTATATGGAAAATGGAATTATAAATTTGGATAATTTTCAACGTTTTATATGTGTACCTATATAGACTCGAAATCTAAATGACGGTTGAAAAAAATGATTTCACTCGTGTACAAATCTATTGAAATACTCGATGAAATGTACAAATTAAACAATTAACATATATAGGTAATGAAGATGGCGAAAAATATAGTTTTCGCGAATTTTTCAGAAACCTATACAGTTCCTGCCGTATTGATGAATAATTCGAAAAAAAATGACTACGTGTCTTCACGTGGAAACTTAAACAGAGATAAATCACACGTGTTCGTAAAACCAATATTCACGTTAAAAGAATCTATAATATAATATAATATAAATATACAATGGAATATAAAATAATAATAATAATAATAAGGACGACAATTTTTAGCGTGTTAACGTCGTTTTTCGTATATATATATCATTTCGCATATCGATCGAACGGTCGTTTACACGCGCGCCGGCCGATTAAGTCTTCGCTCGCGGTTGTAATACACGCCAGGATCATAAATCCTTTTTCGTCGCCGGGGTCCCGAAGAGGGTCGAAAACGGTGGATATTATATTGTTTGATCGTCGGTCCGTCCTCCGCCCGCTGTTTGTTTTTAACGCCTTTCGCGTTGTTTCTCTATTTATTTATATATATTTATATATATATATTATTATTGTGTTTTTCCCCTCGTCCTGCCGATCGTAAAATCGACAGTTAAAATATACTGCGCCACCTCCGGCCGCAGCAGTCATCATTATTACCGTCGAAAACGATAATAATTGACCGCCTCGAGACGGTTTCACTTTACGGGTCTATTGCAAACACGGTGAACGCGTACCTATTACACGCGTATTACTAAGGTTTGTTTTCGGTGATAATAAATAATCCGCGTTTTCTGCTATTTATTATTTCACAGCTACTTTGAAGGTTGACGAATGACGACAATACGATATTAATAATATTATCGTGTCGTCTTCATAGGCGCAACTAGGGGGGCGCAAGAGGGTCTTTAGCACCCCTGAGTTAATATTTAGCACCCCTTGTTTTCTTTAGGTCTTATTATAATAATTACAGTAAAATACTGTCAATTTTAAGTTTTAAAGTTTTATTTAGAACTATTTTGTTCAAATGTCTTATAATATTGTAATCTATGAATATAATAAATTGATAATACTGCATGAAACTTAGAAAAAATATAAATTGTAAATGTCTACTTATTAGGATAATAAAATATGTTTAATTAGAATTGTAATAGTGATTCATAAAGACATAAATAATTGGGAAATAGCACTTGATGGTGTGGGGGCACGGTTTATTTTTTGTTAGGTACATAATTTTAGCACCCCCAATATTTAGGCTCTAGTTGCGCCTATGGTCGTCTTATAATAGAAAAAAATAAATGTATATTTATATGATATTGTATACGCGCACTACCATCCATATGCCATGTGGACGAAAATAGCGAAATAACTGTAGAAGGATTATGTAATAATAATTAAAAGTTATCTCGTACGCCAAATTTCTTCGTATTATATACGCCTCTGCATCACGATATTTTAAAGTTTTTGCAATTCGTCACAATGGAATAACGTCGTTTTACTCGTTTTTAGCATATTCGGTTTTTTCTACTCAAATTGTCTCCCTCATCATGTCTATAATAATTTATTAACATTCATTACTAATGTACGCACTAATGCGTAAATCGTAATCAAATATGTATATTTAAAATTTATAATAAATTCTATTTATTATTAAAAAGAAACAGATTAAAACAATAATATAAAAAAATAAATATCCGATTTAAAGTACTTCTCGTTCCTGTAATTATTTATATTACATAATTGATATCATATGGACACGTATTTCGTAAAATCGGTAATTAATCTCGTTTTTAAATTACACGTTTATGCTCTTGAATTAATTTAACGGACGTTAATATCATATATTTTTATCCTATACCTTAACAACATATTTCCAAATATCCGATACTAATATAAAAGAAAAATACTGCAAAAGCACTACGTCGTATTATTTCAATTGGGGCTATTATTGTAAATATTATAATATAAACACTCATTATTATTATTATTATTATTATTATTATTATTATTATTATTATTATTAATATTATTATTATTTTGTATGTGGACAGTAAATTGTTTATTTAATTTCGTTCATCTATTAAAACACTAAAATAAAATATAATTCTATAACGAGGTAATTGTTTAATGTAAAACCTAATTTACACTCTATTATGGTCGGTGGTGGACTTGAAAAAGGGTACGGGTGATTTTGATAATAATAATAATAATAAAAAAAAAAAAATGATCGAAATTACATAAATAATGTAGTATTATTATGGTATAACTATAATATAATATAATATATTACGGTAGAAAATTATTTAATCATTTAAACATTTTAAACGATTTGAAATATAATCGAACCAAAGTACACATTATGCAACGTACACACTAGGTTTGTATTAACTTATATGGATTTTAATAAAATATACGAGGTCATTTTAATATGTAATATTATATTTACATAATATTAATTATTATATACCATATAATAATTATATCATACGGCGATATTTACATTTTTCGGATGGCAATAAATAAAATATTTTTATATTAATAGGTACTCGTAAGTTGTAATTATTATAATCATTTAAATTAAAATAAATAAAAAAATGTTCAGTTTTGATGATATTATTGTGTTAAATATAATATTATGTTATAAATAAATTACGATTATAGAACACACGAATATTATTATAATATTTTTTTTTTTTACTAATTTTTAAACGGGGTGCATGATGCTGATAAACTTTTTTTATAATAATACGTACAATAATATACAAAGGGCCACCCTATATATAAATTAATTCATTGTGGCCGAACAATATTACAATTTTTCATATTTCGACGATATATATATATATACGATTTCCTATCGGATCAAAAATACGTTTTCAGACCGAATTTATATGTTTGCCTCTGATAATTTGGGATTAGGATTTTTTTCTTCCGGTACGTTCGCATAATCCGACGCACATTTTAATTATTATTTATAATACAGGCGTATTATAATACGCAATAGAATGGCCATCATAATAGTTTTAGCCTTTGGGCATAGCTAGACCATTAATAAATTGGGATTACTCGTGATAAATATTGTAATTTTAAATCCGATAAAAGCATAGAAATAATATATTATTATAATATGCTTTTCATAATATAAAATACGAGGATTCTGTCGATCATAATATTATATTTTAATGGACCGCTGTATTGGTTATTACCATAATAATGTTATTACATCCCTTATTAAAAAATACTATCGTATTTTACGTTTATATTTTATACGAATACAATTTTTTTTTTTTTTTTTAATTATTTATAAATTCGCTCACGTGTCAATATTATCAAACACGTTGTGCTATATGCAGATTAAAACCGCACGACAATAATAATCGTAAAATAAATCGTTTTTACAAGCATAAAAAAAAAAAAAAAATAGAGAGAGGCGAGAACGATGTTCCCGTTTGTCAGTCACGTCAGCTGTACACAACACTCGTAAGCTCGTATATTATTATTTGTTTGTTTTTTTTTTTATTTTTTTTTTTATATAATAATAAAATAAAATACAGTTTGTTGATGGTTTTTTAGTTACGCCATATACCGTCCGTCGGAGGGAGGAAATAAAATTAATAAAAACAGAGAAAAATAAATAAACGAAAATTTATATTATTGTATCGACCAATATTGTTGTACGTACGTATTAATATAGCGTTTTTACGTTTGTAACTTTTTGAACTAATAACACGATATACAATCATAATACAACATAACTATTTTGTGTACTTAAGCGTGAACATTTGTTGGACGACACAAAGTATTGTTAATAATAATAATAATAATATAACGTACGACACTAATAATAGTAATAATAAAAATTATCATAATAATCGAATATTTATTTGGTAGTCCATAAAAATAATGTATTCGTTTGACGTTATACTGCTATTAATAATCCTTAAAACGAGCATTTTTATTATTATTTCAAAGAATAAATATTGTGAAATAGTATTTGTAAACGTAATTTTTCACTATATACTTTACGCGTTTTAAGTACGTTCATTTATATATAAATATTCCGACATTATTATGGATTAAGACGCACAAAGAAATACCTACTTATTTTTTCAATAACGAAAACGATAAAATATAATATTTTACTAACCTGAAATTTATTTTATTTTTTATTTTTTATTTATTTATAATACAAGGTTCATTAGCCCGCAGTGGGTTTGTACATATAAAATAGGGTCAGAACACGTCATAATTATACGTTTTACACGAAATAATATTGTATTTGGATGGATTGATTATATTGACGATGTGAGTTTTGTTGTCTAAAGGAATTTTATTACTATTTTGGACTTCCGGTTGCGAAAGCTTCTTTGGGTGAGCTTGTAATTATGTTTGAGGTCGTCCGGGCAGATTGAAAGGTGGGACATTCGAAGGATTGTTTGCAATGGCATGTCATACATATAGGATATAGGTTCTTGACTTTTGTCATTAGAAATGAATGAGTGAATCTTGCGTGTACCCGGGTGACCGTGGTTGTGTGGTGAGTTTTCCCTGGGGTCTGGCCATTTTTCAATTGACTTTTTTATATGGAAAAATTGATTGTGGGTCTGAAATTTATTATAAAATAATAATTAATGACTATATTTTAAATGTTATTTTGCAATTTCGTTTTCAAACACTGTATAATATCCAATATTCCAATTAGTCGTAAATTATTTATATTTGGTCATAATAAATGTATTTTAAATATTAATTTCGAAAGAACGAAATTATTTAACGTAAATATTGTATTTAAAAAAAAAAAAAAAAAATTGATCATGTTTCAATTTGTTATCTTTGTATGTCTATACAAGACATTTTGAAATAAAAACAAATGGTAAAAACAAAAGTATTAGAGACCCGCGTATTTCTTTCTTATTTTTTTTTTCTTTTACAAACACCGTTGTAACGCTACTTATACATAAACATTATATTAGGTTTAAATATATTATGTTAGATTGTCGATTTTTCTTCTTAGAGCTTCTTATATATACGTGATTTATTTCCAACGTCTCTGCAAACGCCCGATAACTCGGCCGGCAAGAAGGATTTTTATTTATCCATGGGAATTCTTTTAACAAATTAATCAAACCAATTTCCGCGAAATGAATATAACCAGGTTTTTGTTATTTTCATCGAATCGCGTACATTGTAAATACTAAATTAATTTACATTAAAGTATAAATAGTTTAGGTGCCCGGTTCTGTTTAATATACCTAATATTATATTGGTCTTAAAATTGTTTTCGGTTTTATACGTTTCGAACGAAGATACCGTTATTTTGACTGTAAACAATAATTGAATACATAAAACTTTCTTATCTGAACCCGAGAAAATTAAAAAAAAAGAAAAATGGAAACCATTAACTCGTTTTTAATGTATTTTTCATATTGTTTAATGTCACTGCGTTCTAATAGGTGTACTATATCAAAAATTTGAACCGAAAAAAAAAAAAACATATATTTTATATTATAATAATATTATGCGTATGGAACGCGACCAAATATTACAATTTTACTGTCACGCGGATACCGGCGTACCAATAACTTGTAACTCATTAGAATTTATTTTATTATTTTTTAATTAGTATAATTTACGGAAGACAATATTTTTCCCTCTATAAAATACACATTTTAATGTTATCGTGTATCGCGCAATAAAACGAATTAATTTTAATATTTGGCAATAATAAAATGAATATATATAGTATATAATAATTATTATTATACGAGTGGAAGTAGAAAAAATAACAACGTATGCGTGTTTATTTTAAATTTAAATTTATTTTATCATTAAATGTAAATTTATACACACGCTAAAATCATAATATTAAAACGTATATTAATATTTGTATAATTCTTATAATAATAAATACTAACCACGACAAATAAATAAAATGGGTTAAGAAATAATAATTTAAACCTGCATAATATTTATTTTCAGTAGAAATAAAATACTAAGTTATACTAAGAATTTGTTTATTTCAGTAAAAAATACTCTAAAAATCTCGATTTATTAATATGTTTACGAAAAAAGTAAACACAAGTAGGTATGGCAAATATTATTGTTTATATAGTTTTATATAAACTTTTTCGTTTATTTTGTCCATCCATCGCACTAAAATAAACGTTTAATTAATGTTCTTTCTAGGAAAACTTATATAGATATAATACGAATTCAAATAAAAATATTTCAAATTATTTGAATCTAACTATGACTTTTCTTGATCATTATGCACTACAATGAATAGAATACGAGTATTGGACTGCTAATAGTAAATGCAATCACTTACTCCATAAATGAGGCATGAATGAGTCACCTCTTTGTAGTTGTGGAGATATCCAAACAACGAAGCATATAGTCGAGACATGTCCTTTAACTAAATTTGATGGGGGATTGAGAGGTACCTGTATACAAGAAAGCAGAGAAAACGCGATTGAATAGCTGGCAAATCTGAATATTCGCCTATGAGACAACTTAACTCAATAGTTACCAAATTCTTAATTTCTTGTTACCTATACTTCTTTATAATTTATTTATCATTGTTATTATTAATATTATTTATTTATTTATTTTGTTTTGTTAAATTTTATACCAAAGTTATATATAATATATGCTAATAATAATAATAAGAATAATAATAATAATAATAATAATAATAATAATAATAATAATAATAATAATAATAATAATAATAATAATATTTAAATAATAATATACCTAATATGTGTATTTTCCTTATGAAAACGTACATTTTCTTTTTGTAATACTCTCTTCGAGAACGCATTATTATTTTCACAATGGCCACAGAGAAAACGGATAAAAAAAAAAAAAAAAAAAAAATATATTTTGCACGTCATTATTACTGTGGTCATAGTATAATGATAACATAATATTATATCTGAGTATACTATACGAGTGTTGTCATTTTTATATTTCGCCCCGCAGGAAGTTGACTGTCGGGCCCGTTTACTTTCATAATTTCCCGTCGTTATGTAACTATATTATGTGTGTACATATAGTTATTATTGATAAATCGACCGTTTGATATAAGTTACAATAGTATAAACTCTACACTCACTGTATATAACGTCGTCGCGGATGTATTTATTATTATCAATAATAATAAATACATTTTGTGTTATCATTTTATCACATTTTATTTACGGCGGCGTTCGCGGTTAATCGGGGATATCCACTACCAATTTTACGTTAATTATTTCGCGCGTTTAAAATTTTTGCACTTGCTTTTTACGTCTTTCGCATTTGAACTTGTCACATTTGAACGGTCAACTATTCATCCCTCGCATTATTATTATATATATAAAAAAAAAAAAAAAACGTTTTAAGTTTTCACGACACCCGTTTTCGCGTATAATCAAACGAATAAGTTATTTACATAATAAAACGCGACTTTTTCCACCAGCATAAAAAATAAAAAAACTTAAAAATAAATAAAAAAAAAAAAAGAAAAAAGAAATATACTCCGTTGATACGATACGCGCGTATTATGTGTATATTATTATAATAAAATGTAATATTTTCTTCCGTTGACAGCGCGATGAAAAAGACACGAAAATATTATGATCGCATTTTATATTATAATATTATACGTAATTTTTTTTTCTTCTGTTAGCCCGTATAACGTAATACGTATTATAACACGAAACGCGAGATAGATTTACAAATTTACGAAAATTATATTTATTTATTTTTTAAATCATTCTTCGTATTATATCATCACGTGATTTATATATTATTATTATTATTATTATTATTATTATTATTATTATTATTATTA
>JAIUCT010000015.1:1079101-1111582 GCA_021307375.1 Tetraneura akinire
AATAATAATAATAATAATAATAATAATAATAATAATAATAATAATAATAATAATAATAATAATAATAATAATAATTATAATTATAATAATAATAATTATTATTAATACTGTTCAACGATATGGCAAAAACAGCCATCGAGCGCTATTTCATTTATCAAAAACGAAAACGTAAAATTTGTCTTCGGTCATTTGTTTGTGAGCAAATATAAATTAATTATGTATCTACCATTGTCATCACTTCATATAAGTGTGTGAATGTGGTACTGTAGTTAAAGATCATATAGATATAATCAATTAAAAGCATTTATATACGATATACAGTCAAATATTTTTTTCAAAAGAAAATGTGAATTGGAACGTTTGGAACGAAAAAATTAGACGTTATAAAAAAATGATTAATTAAAAGTATTAATAATTACAGATCTATAGATATTTAGTCTCAATAATGTTTTCTTTCTCCACTACTTTTAATTTGAAAAATTTAAAAGAAAACATCACATACGAGTATTATACCTACATAACATAAGAGTAAATATTTAAATAAGGCCAAATAATGTGACGGGTCTAAATTTATTAGCTATATCATTCGCGCAGCTGGTGGTATATGCAAAACAGCTACATCCGCGTATATGCATCTGCAATGCTTCAACAATCTAAATATTTCAATAATGAATGTTATAATATAATATCAATTTTTAACTCTAGTACACATGCATCAAATCATCGATTCAATTGAATAAGTAATAAATTATGGGAATTATTAGGTTTTTCAATATTTTGTAGAATAAAATTGATGTTGTATAAGTAAGTACAAGAATAATGTCACAATAATGACAATAAATAAATTAATTAATTAACAATAATGACTTAACGTTAACTCCGAATATAATAATTATTTTATTATCTAGTTTTAAGATTTTATGAAATAATTAATTTATGTGAAATGATGAAAATTATATTAATAATATTTATATCTATATTAAATTATTAAAATAGTTGGTCACTTAGAGCAGGAGTAAAAACATTTTTTAATGAATACTTATTGAAACACAGTCTTGAATTTATTTAGTTCAGAATCTTTGCTACAAGTTTTATTAATATTTGTAATTGATTTTTTTTAAATATAATTAAGAATGAAAATACAAACATAAATATTATACTACACTGGTATGTTAAATTTTCCACTTTAATGTAGTAATAATTGTTTGTTATTATTTATAAATAAATATAATTTAATTGGCCAGTCTCAAGGAAAAAAGGTATAACATAATTTTGGTCATTTTTATATTATATTATAATAATTTTTGTAGGAGATACGTCATTCAGTGCTATTGTAAATATTATTCCATTTGTTTTAATTATAAAAATATTCCCACGTGTAATTGGACGCAAGTTAATAGTTAGGTTTAGTTGGTGATAAATGGCACAAGTTACGTTTCTACAATAAGGTATATTAAAATATACTGGCCGCCGTGTTTGGTGATATGCGCTATCTATTAAAATTATTTTTTGTGATTCTTGAAAAGTTGTAGTGTTGTAAAATTTTAACTAAAAAATTTAAATATCCTTATCTCATACACCAAATACAATTTTAAATACATTTTTTTTTAGAGTAATTAAGTGGCAATTTATCTATACTTTATGATTGTATTAAATATATTTTTACAAAATACTTTCAATTTTAAATTATAATGAATAATATTAATGATTTTAGATATTTAACAACAGGCATAGTTAAAAAATAATATTGTTAAGAACCACTGTATTTAGTCATGAAATAATTAAACATATTGTAAACTGATACGTGTGCAGCAATGACAACAGGAGAGTAGAACTTCCTTCGTTATACGACTGGTCTAAGGAATCTGCTGAATAAACCATTTTCAACGGACGACCAGCTCGTAGGCGAGGAGTCACACACGTAACAGGCAGTCTTAGAGTAACGCAATACCACGACAGACCATTTTTCATAGCGTTATATTATTAAAACAATGTAACAATTGAATAAAAAATATTATTTTGAGCCAAAGTAATTTCGTCTCGTTATTTTTTATTTGTTGCGGAATCGCTAAGTGCGCGTCCATAACAATATAATGACATCGATTATTTATATAATCAAAATATATATGATTTACGAAACATTATTGCTTTGATTATGATTATATTATAAGAACAAAATAACAAAACAATTTATTAAGGTTTACATCGGTAGTACATTAAAAAAAAAAAAATAAAAAATAAAATAATAATAATAATAATAATAATAATAACGAATACTTTAAATATTTCTGAAAAGCATTTAATTTGTATTCGAGTAAAAATTATTTGAGTAATAATTTAAGTATACGAGTACATTGGAGAGTAAATATTCAAGTACCTACTTGAAGACTTTTAAATAGTATTTTCTAGAACTCTGATTAGTTATTATATATAGTCGAACTGCTTAACGTCTAAATATTTTATAATTCTTAAAAACGTACGATTACGTCATATAAATATATAATATACCAAAATATTAATATTCCTACAGGAATGCTTACCTCGTTACTAATTTTGTATATTTCTACAAAATATATTAATATAATACGAGTATAATACGCTGTACGGATAATTATTTTATATTTTAACCGTTTTCTTATTATAACTTGTAGTTATCATGCCCGATTATTATGGTATGTTAAATTTATAAATTTTAAATTAACGAATCGATGTACCTACGGCTATTGATATCTGATCTGGTTTAGTCGGTTTCGTTTCTTTATTTCCAAACTCTCATTTACGTTTGGCCAATTTAACGTTGCCGCAAGTTATAGAAAGGAATTGTTTTTCCGAGCATATAGTTTAGGAACTTTATCAGACGGAGAGACACTTTTAAACTTAGTTATTACATCATAATAATATTATACCTATATAATTCCGTGGTTGCCTTTTCACGCGACAAAATTAGATTTTGTGGTTAATTTGATTAAAACAAGCAATAATTGTAATTTAATGAAATGACTACCTATTGCTCTTTTTTTTTTTTTTTTTTAACATATTAATATGGTACAATTTTGTCAACTTGGTAAATAAAATGCAAACATCGTGTACCGGACTGCTGGTAGATTATACAATTTTATTATTAATTGTTTTAAATGTAAAACTATTGCAATTCGGATTTCGACTTGATTGAATTACTATTAAATTACTAGAAATTATATGTGACCACTAAACAGTGGTTTTACGGGATTTACAGCGGCACTAATCCATTTGAATAAATTTGAATTTGATTCTAACTCTTTGGAATTTAGTTTTATTTTATGATTTAAATTCGTTTTCGACCATTGGAATAATTATTTATAATAGGTAATTACTAATTAGTTTAGACTAAAAGTTAAAACTAATCAAATCAATATTACTTCATGCGGTATACCTGTAGCGTTTATTTTCATTTTAAATAATAAGTTCAAAATATATTTAAATTACATTATTAAAACGTATTATACTACTATAGGAGTTAAGATATAGCGATATAATATTATTTTGTATTTTCGACATAACCAATAAATAAACCAATCTAAATAATTTATTTAATAATTGAATTTGAAAATTATAGCGATTATGAAAAATTCACAAATGATATAATAAATTTAATTATACACATTGGAAAAGGTAAAAGTTCGTGCGGTTTATATGGACAAAAGAATAGGACAATGATAAAATATGTAATAATTAATAATTATCTTAGAATTTGAATTATCTTCTCGCTATTACATAATTTGGATATCTGTAGACTGTAGATGGTACGTTAAGACAACTCCATGAACTCGTTTCGCTGAAAAGGGTCTATATATTTTAAGGAATGCACCGTTTACATTGGACATAATCGTATGGGGTTAAATTATGTATACGCCAGTAAGTACGACAGTAATTTTAGTGCCGCGAATCGGAAACCTTTGATAAGATTATTATAATATTGCAGGACACTTATTTCCGTTTCGCCAGTTGGTATTACTGCTGTCTGTTGTAAAACATTAATAATTAATTTTAATTTTAATTTATTAAATATTATGTGAAAACAAAGTCGATTCTTTTTTGTAGAATAATATTACATCGAAAGTATTCATTATTTTATTCAATACAAAAAAGATAAAGTGATTGTAAAAAAAATAAAACGAAATATAAAACCAATAGATATGACTTGTAGCCTGTAGGTCCGATATGTGTCCAATTATTCAAATATAATACTTCGTTAAAAATTTGATCCCCGTGTAATTTTCGGGTATAGGTTCTTTTCTCTACTATACAATAATAACTAATTGCAAACTCGAAAATTGATTTAAACCAATTAATTACCTATATTATATTATTAATATTAAATCGTTTTTAAGTAAAATTCGACAACATTGTTTAAAAATCAATCTACAAAGAGTCGAATTATGTCAAAGAACACGTATATTATATATTATATTATGTGTGATTCAATAGAATAATTAATTACGTTGAAAAATAAAATAAATAATAGTCACAATGTTTAACGACCACTTTTCTTTCTAAAAATAAATTTATATAAAAAAAAAAAAAAAATATATTTTTAAACGTGCCATTTTATTTTAAATCAATTTCCGTTGTATATACATTTGTATTATATTTAACAACGGTTTTAATTTTTTAGCAAGTTCGATCGACTATGTTTAAAATATATTACAGGACTGTAACTGTTAAATAGTTGTAAAATGTATTAAATGAGAAAAATCTATAATCATTTTAGTTTTATAAAATACGACGCGCGTTATTATATAAATACCTACGACCTATCTAATAATACCGAAACTTTTTATATCATCATTTATAATATAAATTTATTTTTAAGAAACAGATAGTTTTGTTATTTTAAACCCATTTTATAATATGATTACAACGGAGCCAGAACAATATAATATTATAATAATCGTATGATAATAACTTTAACGTGTTCGCCGAACGTTTGGGCAATTCGTTATTATAAATAAGCTACGACTGTTTATAAATATAATAATATAATATTAAATAATATATTCTTATAATGTCAGTCAATGAAATTGTGTTTAAGTCGAATATTGTATTTTTCGCATTCAATTTAAACTGTATATTATTTCGATGATAATAATTCATTAACGAATAAGATAAAATAATTATTAGTATTATTTTAATGAACGAAAACTATCGTTTTTTTGTCTCTTCAAGCGCGAATTCAAGTGTAAATTGCCAACGGTGGTACAATAACGAATAGATTTTATTTTTATTTTTATTTTTTACTCATATTATGTGTTGCAGACACTCGTTCGAAAAGAAATAAACGGTTTGATTACCTCGCGTATACGGTTTATTTATAGAGAATTTCATCTAGTTCGCGTATACGCCATTTTATACGAATAGTTTTACGAATTTCTCAATGTAGGTATTTTGAAGCAATAAAAAGAAATAAGAAAAAAAGAAAGAAATTTTATATGCGCCATCTCCGTGCAAATGATTATCAATAAAATATTAATAGTTATTAATATCATAGGTATAAATATTTAATCCTACCTAACTGTTACTACACTAGAAAACTAATCATAATATACGAGTATAATATGTTAATTAAATTTTATAACAGTTATAGATAATAATGATTTATATTGTTATAAAAATAAATATTAAAATAATATTAAAAATTTAGAGGCGAGAAAGTTGAGAAACATATAATATTATTCGTGTCAAGATGGAAATCGTATTGGCAAAATATATTAATTTGATTTAAAACCGAGTTAATATTATAACGTTTAAACCTCGGTATAAACGTACATAATAATATGTTATATATACCATCTTATTTATCGTTTATACAAACAAACAGAACAATATATCGTATTACTATTAAATTATCCGTTTCGTTCGCCTAGAATTCTTGTATAGATGAAACGACGACCGAATTTATACGTCTCAGTGTCTCACGATTACCTACGTACATCGTAACCGACGAGAAACACGATATATAACTATACACCGGGATCGCGGTATTGTCACGATTCTTTCTATTTATTTTAATTGATTTTCATTATACCTGCTGGTCGCGGCGGTTAACCCGCGTAATAGCGCGATTCGATTATTCGAGTGTAAAACGACGTTTAGAGCCGTTTTGCTCCGATTCACCAATTGGCCGAAGACCATTTAAACAAACGTCCACTTACCTAAAGTGTGTACTTATATACATATATATACACGATGGTCAAAAACGTTTCCGAAATCTCGCAACCGGCGTTTAGTACCGAACGACCGTCGATTATATCGGACAGCCGGTGCTCGTTTCCTATACAAACTCATTTCCGCGAAATCAAACTATAGACTTTCTAAAGTCGTTTGCGGAGAGTTTTGAACGGTTGACGGATTCAGTTTGAACGACACGCCGCGATATCTTCACGTGCCCTCTTCACGGGGAGTCATCGTGTCAGATATTTTTTTTTTTTCAAATTATTTTGTGGTTTTAACCGTATAGAACATTAGTAGACCATGGGTATACCTACACATTATAACACACGCGTTTGGATAACGATTGGTCGGGCAAAAAAAGGTCAGGTCGGGACTTCGGGAGCGTATACGAAGAGACGACAAATATCGTTGTCGTTCCGTCAGCGGAAAATATTATTTTATTATGTGTATACCCGGAAGGTTCTGGAGGGTTGTTCAGCGTTTTCGTCTTTAATATTACATATAATATAATATTACACAGGTTAGGGATTTTGTCTTTAATAAAAACGTCATCGCGTTGAACCGAACAATAATTCGTTAGCCGACGTACCTATATTTTCACCGTTTCGTCGCCGCTATATTATATTATAAGTACCCATATACGTACGTCCGGTGTCGGTCATCCGCAGGAAGACCGCAATATTGCTCGTCGGAAAAGATAAACATCGCTTGTTTGTAATAAAATCCGTCGAAATAACAATAATACGTATATATCCGTATATAGTACGAATATACGTAGGACGGGATCGAGGCCCAGATAATAATAATAATATCGCGAGCAGAAGTTTTAACGATTAAAGTTTGGAGTTTCATTATTTAGCGCGTACGGACATATGTGCACTCGCGATTTACGTTAATACATTAGGCGTATTATATATATTAGGTATATTACGATTATCGTAAAAGTTTTCTAAACGCGAATTCATAACCGAAATACAATACTCTATTAATGTGCGATTAATACCTTATACCTAGGTACGTATAACACGGTTAGAACGAAATCAAATCGGACTGCATAAGTGTACGATATCTGTGTTATTGTCTTTGTATAAAATAATATATCGTGTCGTCATACGTGATGTTATAATGGAAAAAAATGTGTTATTAATATTTCAAATTTTTAAATATTATGAATATCGTATGTATTATACGTATAACATAACCTAAAAACGTATAAATATATCGAAAACCAAAACTGCCCGCGTTATCATAATATAACAGCCAACAAATTATATACGGTTTTATTTTGATATATTATACATTTGTTATAATAATATTACCATATATATAATTATATGTGTTTGTGTAATTCTATTAATACCTACGTATTTACATAATAAATTTGGATATATATATTGGATTAAGTTTTATTCCTCTGGAGACGGCCACACGTATAATATGCGATACTATATAGTCGATTGATAAATTACTTTAGTACCGCCGTTTTACCAGAGATAATATTTCCATCAGATTATAATATTATA
The DNA here is from genome assembly GCA_021307375.1 of Tetraneura akinire. Classification (NCBI taxonomy): domain Eukaryota; kingdom Metazoa; phylum Arthropoda; class Insecta; order Hemiptera; family Aphididae; genus Tetraneura; species Tetraneura akinire. The sequence goes on from JAIUCT010000015.1 coordinate 1,086,835, forward strand.
TATACGTGTTTTGAAATTGATAAGTTTAATGATTAATTCAATTACTCTGTATAAGATAATTAATAATGACGAAAAATATAAAATAACCTTACACTTTGATATTATACCATATTATTATTTAGTACCAGAATAACAATACACCGAGATCGAATATAACAAGATCGTACAAAGTTTAAAAGTCACATTGAATTATTTTTAATCGAATTTAATTATCTTTATGTTACATATTGTATTATGAAAATTAATTTGGCGAAACTGTAATGACGTACCTACATTGAATCTATATATTAGGGCTAGAGCTAATATGTTAAAAAAATATATAATGTAACTAAGCAGACTGTAATTTTATTGATAGGTATAACTATAACATGAAATAATGATTTAATTAAATGGAATGTTATAATAATTTAATTTAATTTATTATATTGTTATACCTACTCACTATTATAATAATTAAACTAAAATTGTTTTTAGTCATAACCGTTTTTTAGTTTATGCTCGTGAAAAACAACGATTATTATTTACCTAAAGGCTCTGTGTAGCGTCATATTTAACCAAATTGTTTTATTATTCCAATTCATTATATCTTTTTAGCCTCAATATTTTTTAAACCCCTGTAAGTCATCCTTATCTTTAAAAGGGTAGTAGTGTGCGTATTGTTCATTCGAGTTTAAAAGTTATAAAACCGTAGATACATAATTTTAAAAAAAGTACTCTAAGTTTGTTATGCTCTAAAGTATAACAAAAACTTTTTAAAAATTATTCTATTATACAAAAATATTTCGTTAAATATTATAATAGTAATAAGTTATACCTACTATCTATGTCGTACTATTATTATATTAATATCTAATAAATTAACAATATAATATTATACTATTCACTCAGTAGATAGTGTAAGTGATGGTGTCTAAAGCTTTTATAAATATTGTTATTATTTGATTCTAATAATTACAATTTTATTTTTACAAATAATATTAAATTGTTAACAGTTTTATACAAACTTGAAACGCTTGTATTTGTTTATCATTATTATTGTAGTCACGATTATTATACAGATAATAAATATTTATTTTTTCGGAATATTTTAATAGGGCTTTATTTTTATAATTATTTCGTGATATTATTAATAAAATATATTATAATTAAAATCGTTTTATTATGGATAATTCATAATTTATGAATAATATCAGAATATTATATTGTTAAATAATAAATTAATATACTTATAGAATATAATTAATTTTAATTACGAGTATATGTGAAGTATCGAAACAATAAAAAAATAATAAGACAAATCCAATATACATAAATACGATTGTACACAATACACAATACACTTATTTAAATATAAAGAGAAAATAATTAATTTAGTTTTAAATTTGTTAATTTTAAAAAACAATGTTTTTACATCACGTTTAACAAATTAAACCGTTCATAAATAGTCAATGTTTATGAAAAAATGATTATATTATTATGTCATTCGTGTATTTTTGTAGAATATTACTTTAAAAAGAAATTGTGAAATTTCTAAATTGACACACCGTTGCTGTCGATCTAATAATATCGTCGATCTTATATGTGTCAAAATAATCCATATATGCAGAAACAGAGCCAAAAGAACAACTATTTCGTAATATGAGTTCAGATGTACGGGTTATTAATAAAAATTGTAAATTTATTTTAACGTTTAAATCAACCCTAAAATAATAAATATGTTATAATAATTAATAATAAGTAAATAAAAACCCAAGTCCACAAAAAATTTACTTTATTATTTTAGTAAATACGTATTTCGACAACGATGTTTATCATCTTCAGTACTAAACACAGACATTTATGTTATAATAATGTTATTATAATATAACGAATAGTAATGTACATTTCGTTACCAAATAAAAATGTGAAAATCATTAAGTACAATATAAATCAGGTATAAGTATATGTTCATTGTTCATTTTAAAATAAACATAATAAACAAACATTGTCGAAATATAAAAAATCTAAAGAGAAAAAAATAAAAACATAATTCTATACTTTTGTTTGATAAATTCGTACAATATGTCAATATCGTACTAACTTTTAATAATAATATACGTTTTAACCGTCGATTTTCAGACTGAAATTAAACTGAAATTAAATTATCTTTTCAAGTTAAGACCCCAGATTGAAAAACATTTTTATGTAAAAAAGTATAATAATTATTGTTAATAATTAACGATTAAATTAAGTCGTTGTTAATTATTTTTATTATAATATTAAATTTCAATTAACAGTAAAGCATTACTTACTGAACAAATAAAATCGGATAAAATAATATAAAACTATTGTCGCGTTTAATAACTCCGTGAATCGTATTTACCACAATATAATTTTGTAAAAGAGTTAGAAAAATAGTAAATCTCTTCGTCTTATAATTTTGTAAAATACAAAATAAGAAATTCAAGGTTCGCGAAGTTAAAACCAAAAATATTATAAAAATAATCACAAAAGCAAATTTTATTTTAATTAAAAAATTATATAGGTATTTAACTTTAAAAGTATACCCTATTTATTTGTGTATAATTTTTGTGTTGATTATTCCCAATAATGTTAAAACGTTATGTTTTTGACTTAACGCACATGCATAGACGCAATACAAAATAGATAAATTATAAAATTATTAACTCTATGACTACAGAGAACATCAGAAATGAAAATAAATAGTGCAAAAACGAAAATCTTATAGTTTGCAACAGAGACTCGGAAATAAAAGCTAACGTATACATAGATGATAGATAGTTACAAACTAAAGTAAGTAAATTAAATGGTATATCTATGGAGCAAAATCACATCTGGTTTTAAATGCAACCTAGACATAAAACAACACGTATATCCGTATGGCATTAGCAAAAAACATAAATTGCGCATTTCGAAAATGTTACATCGCATTATTCAGAAAAGACTTATTGAAACATATGGATGTGAAACATGATGGGTAATAAATGATGCAGAAAAGAAAAAACTAGAAGCCTTTGCGATGTGGTGATGGAGGCGTATGGCAAAAATAAGCTGGATAGTGCGAAAAATAATCAAAAAAGTACTTGGGAAGGTGGCAGCAGTGGCGCAAATAATAAAATATGTCAGGAGCTTATGTTCCCACTGTATTTATTTTTAAGTAAAATACCAAAATATAATAAAAATGTTTGATTCTTGTTAGTTTTATTACTTTAAAGGTATAATATCTTTATAATAATAAAATAATTAAATTACACTCGTAAGTAAAATTTGACTGATTCATCATAAAATAAAACTGTGAAAATTAAATTTTATATTAGTATATGAATCAAAAAAATAGTCTATTTTGGGATCTGATATTTTTCTAAAAGAGCTTAAACGCATTGTACGGTGGCTAAGCCCCTCTATCCATCCCTCTATTTCTGAGAGAAAAGCGTACTCTTACAGATATGATTAGACATTAGAGGGTGGGACATGCCCTGAAACACACAGAAAAGCTGTATAATATAATTTTAAAGGGGATGAAAGATGAAAAGAAAACTGTAGGACGTCCTCGTAACTCTTATATATTGAACAAATTAAATGTGATTCATAAGTGCCAAAACCTTTAAAGAACTTAATGAAAAGGCGAACAATCGGTCCGAATGGAGAATGAGAGTACAACTCCAATCTTCGGGTTGAAAAAAAAATTATTGCAAAAATGGTAATAAATTTTTTTACGCGATTAGTTATTATACCAGAATTGGTATACACGTGATCGTAAACAGCAGTAACCACGTTTTTGAGTGGTTACTTTGACGATTCACACGACTCTCGGTTTGTTTTTACATATTATGTTTGCATTTTGAAATGAAAATAAATAAATATTCGTCTTTAATATAGACATTAAAACATTACGACTATGCGATGTAACGTGCTCACCGAAATGAACACGTATAATATACGAGTACGTGAACATCGTAAAACTATATTTTACACTCGTCGAAACGACGATAATGGACATGGAAAAAACATTACGAAACTGGCTAAAAACAATTAAATAATAATAATTTCACGGCTAATATTTACTTTTCTTGATGTACTCGACTGTACTCTAGTTAACAAAGCAATGTTGTTTCTAAACAGTATAATAATATTTTATTTAATAATATTCAAATTTACAAGTTAAAAATGCATTAACTGGTAAACCAGTAACTGGTCATGGACTTTTTGGGCAATTCACGCGTTATTATTATTTATTGTAATCCTATTTCAACCTCCTTGTAGTAATTAAAAACGCAATATTTTAGAAAGGATTTTTTTTTTCTATAAAATGACTTTTGTCTATCATTTCCTCCTGAAGATATCGATTGGTTTAAAACTAACACTATAAATAGACAATTATTTGAGTGAGATATTTTTGGATCCAATGAATTTCTCAAAAATAAAACAGGGATAAAAACATGTATAATAATATATACATTTCGTATGTTTGGAATATTGTAAAAATTCAGTTAGTGATGTTTCATAGATAATATACTCGTATTATAATATGATTATTGCATTAGAAAACATAAATCCTGTCTTTCTCAAATCAAATTATTTTACATTTAATGCGATCATCGGTTACCGAACTATGAATCGTTCCAGCCGGGGGAATATAATAATATATCGCGTTTTTCGGTTTTCTGCGGTGCTATACATTATTATATAATAAATATATAATATTGTATATATTCGTATATCCTTGTTTAAGTTCATAAACGAATCGCATATTAGCAATTATTTCTTTTTGTTTTTGGTCCGTTTGTTATTATTATTTTTTCAATAATAATTATATCAGCTCTTGATCTCAAAAAGTCTGAGCACGTAAATATTTTATTAATTTCTTTCTTCCATTATATTATACATATACATCAAAGCCATTGTGGAACGAACGATAAATTGTAAAATTATTTCCATTTGATATAATGTTCCAGACGTATTCTATGTATAGCGTTACTCGAATATTATAATATTATGTATACGATTCGATAAAAATATAAATATGTATCTATATAAATATAATCTATATGAAAATACGTTATATTTTTTTATATATCGCTATTATTATTTATTATTATTATTATTATTATTATTATTATTATTATTATTATTATAATAATGTGATCTTTTTCAAGGACTGAGATGACGATCTGACCTTCTTTTATTTTCGGAATTTCTATTATTTTAATAACATTGAAATTTATGCACACGCATTAGTGATGTGTATAACATTAACGTGCACGTCATAATACGCTGCAATATGAACGTTTATAATATTAAGTATTTATTACTTAACTTGCAATAATAAAATGGACTGAATAATTTATACAATGTAAAATATGTGTTTACAAATTGATCGGTGGCAATTCGGGTAAGTGGTATATTTTTAAAAAGGGGGAAAAAATACAGGGAGGACCCGTTCCGATTACCGCGAAAAAAAAAGATGAAAAAGATGAAAAAATGAAAAAAAATGAAAAAAAAAAAAAACACGACCGTAACCGCGTTCTCTCGGTGTAATGACGATGATATGGTCGTGGTGGTGCCATTTCTGCGAGCAGACAAAAATAAAAATTGAAAGAAACCGCACGATACGTCGCTGCCAAAAGTGTGAAGTACCGCATTTTGCCATCCCCTCACACGTTAAGTATATATAAATATAGTTTCCATTATATTCACGTACCGTATATACGCATAATATTTATATATATATATATATATATGATTTCGGTTCACTCGGTTCAGCGGTAAATGTACCCCACGGCGGCGGCATAGGTACGATTTTGGCGGATGACCAGAAAACGCGCATTTTGCCGCCCATCCGAAACGAGCGTTTTTCCCAAAAGAAAGTATAATAAAATATTGTGTGTATATAGTAAGTACCTACCCTACGTATAATGAGAATGCGATGTGTGTCACACGGTGCTTAAAATATATAGTGACGAAATTTATATAAAAAGAGTCCGTTTGATATAAAAACATATAAAGAAAGAATTAAAAAAAAAAAGAAAAAGGGTTAAGATAAAATTTATTCGATACCAAGCGATAATTTCCCACAGAAAAGAATCGCTCGAAATTATGATATAATTTTCGATTTCGAAGAATAAAGTAGTAAGCTTTTTTTTTTTAGTACAATTAGATAGAAAAATATGATACGAAAACAATATGAAGAGAAATTTTTAAAAATTCTCTAAATATAAGATTCGTCAAAAAATGTCTCGTCTTACGGTTTAAAAATATTCATAACACTGCAATACAATAATCGAAATAGTGACGATATTTGGAATAGAAAACGTTATCCCTTTACATCGTTAAGTTAACGCTCATTATTCCACTTATTGCAGAGATACAGAGTTCATCGCAATGCATCCCTCTGAACTTTATATTATTAAAATCGGTATTTTTATTGGAAGTCGTATAATTCGTACTGCACGAACCATTATAGTAATATATGAAGTAATGACAAACATTTTTGTATAACTTAAATATTATATACTCGTATTATGATTTTTACCATTCGAACTACAATTTAAATATAGAAATAAGACGTAAAATATGACCTTAATGGGATTGTAATGTAAATTTTAAGCTTTATGAAACGCATCAGGTCATCCCTTAGTTTATTTTGACCCGTTTCGACCAATGCAGGATAAATATTATAAGACAAATAATTTATACGCGTATAAGATCGAAGTGATACTATAAAAATGTGCTACATATATAGTTAATAATACTACGATACCGAATAAGAAACACGACCGAGAAGTAGATATATTTTATTTTTATAGCGAGACGTATAATAAACGAAACCTTCTGAAAACATCCGGCCGATGGTGACCCGCGGGAGATCAGTTTTACCCTCGAGCTAATTTTCCCCAAACACGCAGTTAATATTAAATCATTATTAACAAAGGAGAATGTAAACGCGACCGTTTCTGTTTTAATGAAAAATTCAATAGCTCGTAAAATAGCCGGGAGAATAAACCAATCGAAATACAAAAACGGAACGAATTAATAATGATAATAATATTATTATTCTTATCATTATTAATATTTAAAGCCAATGAAAATCACCGAAATAAAAACTAAAATTATTTTTAACGAAATTAAAATTCGAATAATTCACATACTCTTCTCGTAATAATTTTTAATAATAATTTATAATATAATAATCAATCGCGATTGCAATCATCAGTCGTTTAAAGAATGGGTGATAAATTAATTTTTTTATGTACATTTCCCCGAACAAAAAAAAAAAAAAAAAAAAATAAGAAATTTGAAATATGATTGTAATAAAGAAAAAACATTTGAATGAAAATAATCTAATATTATGTCAAAAACCTCTAGCGCGTATAATATAAAAAATATCGAACATTCGAACGGTTATTTCGACCTTAAATATTGTTTTCGTACATTTAACATTGTATTGAATCAAATGTTTTTTTTTTTTTTTTTATTCATTATTTAATATTATAATAATTAGTAAATATTTAAATTTTTTTTTATATATTATATTATATAAAATAATTTTTATACTTTGCGTTTTTAGCGTTAAAGGTTATAATAGGTAGTTATTTTATTTCAATGCATTAGCTGATTGAACTTACTAAGATACATCAAGTATATTATTATTGTGATCGATTTCCATCTGACTTATTTATTCAACACACTTTATCCGTGATTGTTTACAAGAGTTACAGACAAGTTGAAATCTATACAATAGAAATAGAATTAGTGAAATACATTAAACATTTTCGATCGATTTTCTAGCGGTCATTTATTGCGGGTGCCTATAATAATAATATATATTATACCTTTGACCGCATACCGCAACTCGGATATATATTACGATGTTAATATTTAATAACCACGGTATACCATATGAACATTTATATACCTGCATGACTATATTTATTATCATTATAAGTTGGCAATTATTATTCGTATCTCGTGCGTGCCCGCGCGATTAGGAGATTATTGTATTTATTTAAATACTTTTATGCTTCGCGTATAACATTATTATATAATGCATATTATATTATTATTATTATTATTATTATTATTATAATATACGACGGTGCTATTTAAACGTTTCGTATAAATATATTTTTATTTTTATTACAGCTCCAGAGAAGAAATTCGAAGTGTTTCAGAAAAAAGTCAATAACGATACGATCCGAGTTACGTGCATGGTATCAGGCGTTTATCCGGTACCCAGACTAACCCTCTACAACAATTCGGTGGCCGACAAACAGTAAGCAGCCGTTTCGAATATTTTAAACTCAATTTTATAAATAAACGCATAATATTATATAGATTTAAATTATATTTAAAAGGCGATATTTTTTTTATTTTTTATTTTTTTTAGGTATAAATAACGCGTTTTAATAGTATTAGCGTGTGCTCGTGCGCGGGATTTCTTTTTAAGGGAGAACGTGAATTCGCGCAAATACTTAATTGAATCTTTTCTCGTATATGTGTTTATTCTTTTCTTTCGTACCAATCAAACATTATTATACATACAATATTTATTTTATAATTCGTAATATTATTATGATATAATTTTAAGTATTATTTGTTTTTAAACCTACATTAATTTTTTAATGAGATCAAACATTGGGATATTGTAAATTATATTTTAATAAACATAATTATTTGGTCTCTAATAATATTGGTCGACATTTAATATTTATATGATAGGTATATCAAATAACGCCCCTTTATATAATTTTTAATTTAATTATATCACGTTATCATTAATTTAATAATTAATCGACTAAATATTTTATTTATTGTAATTTGTATTCACATAATATTATGATTTTGCCAACATTATTAAAAAGTGTGGTTTTCAGTGCGAAATAGAAAATAAATTAATCATTCGTTCGAATATTTAATCATTATAGATGATTGCTGAATTTGGAAAATTAATTAAAATATAAAATGAAATTCACGCATAATGGAAAAAAAATTACTTGTTCGTACCTAAGTAGTATTTACTAATATACTTTATTATTATATGAATATAGTCGATTCTTATAATAAAGTATAATAGTATAAATACGACTTGCGAACAAGTAATTTTTTTTTCATTAGGTATAGTGAAGACCGATGCATTCCATTTTATATTATTTACTTTTTCAAATTCAAAAATCCAAGTATTACAATCGTATAATGAATAATGATTTAATATTCGAACGAATGATTAAATTACCTTCTATATAATATGTTTTGACAAAATCATGATATTAAATAAAATACAAATTACGTGCAATAATACGTACATCTAATGTCCAAACGAGTAGAAAATTAAAATAATAATTATACAATCATAATATTAAGTATAAATACAAATTATTACAATATCAATTCAAGTAAATAAAATAATGATAACGCCATATGATTAAATAATAATTTATTTAAAAGTACTTCGTTTGAGATAACAGCAGTATGTACAGTACATTGTACAGTCGTAACAATGTACAGTATGTTAATATGTTATATGCATACCGGACTGATCTTCAAAATGAATATAATATTTTTGGCAATGGAATGTATAGAATTTGAAATAATTTTAAGACAGAAATATTCTTGAAGTTATTTCTTAGAATGTAAACACTCGTCTTTTATGAAATATCGTCAATGATATTATTATTATATGATGAATATTTTAACGCTCCAAAAATATTATAATAATATTATTGTTGTTACTCGTGTTTATTCTAATTATTTTTATTGTAAATGGTTGTTCTGAAAATCGACTCGCTGCAGAGCACAATAATAATTATTATTCAGAATGAAATAACGATTCATCGATTGAGCGCGCTTGAGCGCTTGGCGCGTGCGAAATTTTTAGTTGAGAATTCCGTTTACTTGATAATTAATTTGGGCCCTTATTATTTCGAATTTTCCAATATATATACATATATATATAGTTTTCTTTCAAAAACACTGACATTACCCGAAAATTACGTCTAATCAACATTTTATGTGCGCAATGATCTCCATGGTAACGATTAACTTAATAATAATAAATACTTTATATTTCGAAGGAAGGAATTTAATAACGTATTTTCATTATAATATTTTTAAATACTTTCGTTGTATATATTTTACTCTGTTTCGGCATAACTTACTGTTTAACAATATACGTTAAAATATCTTTTGTACGTCTACACTATTATAGTAAATCAATGCTAACACTCGCCTTTAGCATAATTCGGAATCCGTATATAATATAGCAAACTTTAAGCCAGAGATATTGATGATCTGTCGCTTCCACCCTATTACGTGTACAGTTCATAGCGCCAACAGGAAAATCAGCCCATAGAAAAAGTAATAAGAGATTGACACTTCATTCAACATTCAAACTTCTATATTAAATCAATATGCCGAAGTATTAGCATAATTAAATTCTGAAATTTCTATTACGTTACAATATCAGTTTATTTAATGATAAAATTTCGCATTTCTTCGAGCGAGTAAAAATTGTAAAGCTTTCTCGACATCGCCTTTTTTCATATACTAAGATTACTATAGTTATTGCAAGAGTATAAGACCGAATGCCATATATTATTAATTTCAATATAGTTTAGATTTTGAGCGAAGTGAAAAAATCTATTGGTGTTACAATGATGTGTGTCTTTTTACGTTTTTATATAAGAAGATACATTTTCAACCCGAAAAAATGCTCCGATATTCATGAATAGTATATGTATTCGGTTGAATAGTGGATGTAGTTGGTACTATATTTAGGTCCTTTTTCGAATTTCTCAAAATTAAGCCTATGCCAAAGAAAAAACTACCAAAAAAGATGAAAAAACGACATTTTTCACGAAAACAGTAATTTCGACGAGTTCGATTTAAATATTTCACGATAACTCAAGTAATTTTGAACTTAGAGACTTGAAAATTTTATTATGTTTTTACATAGGTACTATATATAATATATATGTGTGTGTGTGTATGATAAAATTTTGGAACCGTTACATTAATTTTTCTAAAAAATATTGAACTTTGAAAATTTCCTAAAATTCTTGTTATTATGTATATAATGTTTAATAAAATTGGCCATTTTGGGTTGTAAGATGTGAAAATTTTACTAAAGTATACTCACGTATTACTTAACATGATACTAAAATATTAGAAAAATACCAAATTTCGTTTTTTTTTCTATATCTGTTTAAAGTTGAAATTTTTAGTGTAATCGAAAATCTAAGAATATGTGTACATACCTATAAGATATAAGTATTTATTTTATTATTTCTCAATACTTTTACCATAATAATAAATAAAAAAGACAAAAATTAAAAAAATTCTGAAAATTCTACCTATTGCCCTATTGGTTAATATTGGTAGTACCCTATTGGTAGTTCCAAAATATTAGAAAAATCTCAATCATCAATTATTTTTTTATAGATGTTTATAGTTGATGTTTGAGTGATATGAATATTTAAAGTATTTAAGTATATGGATTCTTCTTATTTTATTTAAATATTTTACAATAATGTTATATAAAATTAACAAAAACTTTTTAATTATTTTAAAAATTTTAAAAATTTTATTGAAGATCAAATAAGTACATTTTACTTCATTTTAATTTACATTTAAATGTAATGAGTAATGACATATCATTAAATTCGAAAACCTATTTTGAGTGAAGCGTACTGCCAGATTTGGATATTTAGGTGACTCATTTAGGAGTTTTATGATAAATTAATTATATTGAACATATAGAGACTGATAAATGTAAAAAATTTTCATCAGTACATAATATATTATTATCTGAAGAACTTCGCTCAAAATCGTTTTTACGAATGTAACGATTTAACATTGCATTCAAATGTTAATCAAAATTCAACATTATCCTCTTTACATCCGTATCATATTCTACACCATTATACCTTTCCTAGCTTTTTATAATTGACTTCATTTTAAAATATTTTAATATCGTTTAAATATTAATTAGTTTATATCAATATTCTTATTTTACACAATATATAATAATAATTATACTTTTATACGTGTAATATATAGAACATCTATGTTATTTTCTAATGTAATTCGAGAAAAATTAAAAAGTATTTTATTTATTTACTACACAATCATATTTTTAGATTAAAGTGAATAAAAATGTTTTATCAATGCATTCGGGATGTGTAGGTACACACTATACCATATAAAATACATAATACAAGATAATATAATATAGTATTTGATATTTAAACGTTAAAAATTATTCTACAATTTGCATTTTCATGAAATATGATTTACTAAAAATAAACAAGTAACGCGTATATTTTTATTTAATCCATTAAATATAACAATAATAATAATAATAAAAAAAATAATCCTAAATCTTTTGATTTTCTTCTTCGCGGAAATACAGATTCGAAAATAATAATCTCAAAAATCTACTGCAGTTATATAGTCTGACCGAAAGGATAGTATTTCGAATTCAATGATACAAAATATTATTGCCTGCTTTTGTGCGTATTATGCATAAAATGTATAGGTACATATAAATAATAATTATTTACGTGTAGGTATTATTTATTTTTCATATAATAAAAAAATATTATGAATCATCACTTTTTTAAAAGTATAATACGTTGATTCGTTGGTTGTATGGAAATAGATTACAATGTAATAATAGTTTAACTGTCGTTTATTGAGAACAAAATATGCTAATTTAAAATTAATAATTTTTATTGTATTCGGTTAAAATCGAAATGTAAAACAAATTCAACACGCTATAGGACGAAAATTCTTTGTTGAAATATTGTGGCGGATGGTCGCGGTTTTAACAAAATGTGATGACAAATCCTGGAATTCTGCGAAAAAAAATGTTTTCTGATCTGGTTTTTTACGAACCGTATTTTTTTTTTTTTTTATAATATTAACTATATATTTTTTTATATTGTTACAAAACGTGAGTGTAGAAAAAAGATTGTCATGTGCAGCAAAAGTGACTGTAAATACGAGTAAAATACGACAATACGAGTCGTATTTGACGAATAATATAAAAAAATCATAATATGATATTAAATTATTAAGTATAAAAATATAAAATTAAATAAACTATTATAATATTACTATCATGATATAGTCGACAAAAATGTCCCGTTGAAAACAGAATAATATTTTATTCCAAATCACAAATTTGGTACTTAATAATCGTATACTCGTACGTATTTCAACAACAATGTTGTCATCTTACCAAGATTAACCTAACTTAACCTAACCTAACCTTGGCGCGTACCAAGTGTACTGGCAGTCTTGTGCTACTTAGATTTTTATTATAATATGCAGTTTATAACCAATAACCTTACCATAAAACACTCGAATCGTCAGCCCCGCTTGTCGATCATTTTACTTGTATGTCGTTGCCATTTTTTTTTTTTTTTTTTACATTTTTAACTATTTTAATGATTTTATATTTCAACAAGCTATAATAAGAGATAAATCGTCTTCTTAATTTTTAATATTTCCTAAATGCTCTTCCAATCTAATATTTAAATTTATTTTTGTTCGACCTACGTTATATTTATTACAATCCTGGCATTTAATTTCATAAATATTCAACTTTGTCCTTCTTCAATTTTATCCTTTGTATTCCCTAATAAAGCTTTTAAATTATTATTTTTATTGGTTACTATATTATAATACGATAATTTATGAAAATTTTTTTAATACATCCGAAATTTTAGTATGTTTTATGGTGGGATCATTGGTTATGAAACTGAATATATAACATGTTAGTAGAATAAGATTTTCAGTAGTATTTGGTACGCACTGAAGATAACATTACACATGTTGTCGAAATACGTATACGATTATTATTAACTATAAAATTTGTAATTTGGATTTTTAATAAAATATTTTAGAAATAATCACAATTATTGCTCGATTTTATTTGAAAACGAAATATTATAATAATACTATAAATTTCCAAAACTGGGCAAGTTAGTCATTTTTTTTTTTTTTAACTGAGTGAATTAACATAAATTGGAAAAAAGTTTTCAGTTAATAAAATTGTAATAATGAAAAATGTAACTCGTGTATTGACATATTGCACATAAATAATTTGCAAAAATCGGATTTTTAATACATGTTATAGATTAAAAGTTATATTGGGGTGGACAAATCTGGTGAGACACCCTGTATATAATATTATATTATACAATATACCAACATTATTATACATCGCACAGTACTTCGTATACGACGATTCATTACAATCAAGACTGACCATCATAATACAACAAAACGCATAACATTATAATAATAATAATAATAATATTTAAATAAATATTATCCTTATATTATTATAATAACGAGATTGCGTCGCCGACGAAATTCCCGTTTCTCGTCGGGACTTGATGATACAAAGAGAACGCAGTTCCGTGTTAGAATATTATTTATGCTAAATATCTAGTTACTGATATTATAATATTATACGCGCCTTTGTACACGAATATATATTATTATTATTATAATATGACAGCCGTCACCTGTACAGTGTACAATAACACAGCCCTCTTGTATAATAATAATCCTGAAATTATACACTTTGTCCAAAGAGTTAATTCGAGTTTGGCTAACACTTCCGTTACACACACACATATTATTACATTGTGTATTACAATATTACACTGTATTATATTTATAATATAGTCGCGAATAATATTTTTTAACGATTTCACTTACGTCCCCCAGGCGCGATCGCACGAGAGAAAAAAAATGTTGTAAAATTTTTTTAACTTTTACCTAGGTACCGATTTTCAGTGTATGTATAATCATACTTACGGAATCGCACTGGTAAAACGAATTTTCGACAATGTCTCGCGGGTAAAAGATTAAGTTTAAAATATCGGAAGTTTACAAAAGAAGTATAACAACAACGTACACGTACAAGATATTATATTATAATACGTCATATAATATTTTATGTGTATACGGTATGTATTCTCGTATATATTCACATATATTATATAAATAACGTTATAAAATCAATAACTGGCGAGCATCATGCAGTTTTACGCGCGTTTTAAAATTCCAACAACATTTATGTAAGTTTTACGCGCCGCCGCGCGATCGCCCAGTTTAAAAATATAGTGCCAAAAGTAGTTATGTTATATATTATAATGTATATATATATATATACAACATCTCGTGTAAAAGCTACGATAATTAATCCGGCACTCGTTCGGTGACCACGTATACCGCGGTAATAGTATATATAGAGACGAGCGTGACCCCGTGACTTTGTTTTGGACGGAATACCAATTTTTTTTTTTCCATATTGGCATCGCCGAACAACACACTAAAATATTGGCACATCTATAAACTTCACGAAATCGCCGAACGATTCAGAGATCAGAGTATAAATAGTTCATCATTATAATTATAGACGTGATATTGTTATATTTTATTATAACAGCTGTATTATGTGTAGGTACCTACTTAAAAATTGTTACGAGATTGTTAAATTTTTAAATTTCTTCCTCTATAAATACGCCTATATCGGATTACAGATAATATATTTTAAATATATTCGGGTTATCGTAGTGTTATCAAACCTATACGAGGAGAGTCAAGAGAGAATAACGCCGCCGCGAGGGCGAAATTCCGAGATCAATCGGGCGACGAAAAAACGTTATTTGTGTTTGTTTTATATATACATATATTATATAGGTATATTTTAACTTTTATTTATATATTTTTTTCGATAAAATAAAAGAAACGTCGTAAATTTCCATAAAACCCGGTAAACAGTTTGACGCTATTATATATATTATTCCACTTATATATACGAGCTCAAAATCGGGCCGACGCGTCTGTACTTAAATAGTGCAAACATTGGCGGATCGAACGCGCGAACTATTCTTCGTCGAAAAGATTCCGCGGTTTATCGCTCGCTATCCATGGAAAAAAAAAAAAAAACTTTAAAAAAAATAAACACAGCACGATTTCCAGTGGAATTCACGAGGAGACGATTCCCGCCGATTTGTATAATCTAAATAATACGAGATTATTTTTGTATTTTTATTTTTATTTTTTCTTATCACCGAATCCCTTATATTATTTACTTATGTAAATATTGTGTTCCCGACGTTTTTGGATGACCCGCAAGCAATTATTCAGATAAATTAATGCGGCCGACAAAACGGTAATATTGCATACCACAATTAAATACATACGAGTGTTATACCTAACCGTTAAAGTGGTCAAGTACCTATACCGTAGTAAATATAAATTATTATAGGATCCTCGGAAATTTCACGGCGATTTTTTACATTTTTATCACATCGTTTAAAATATTGCAAAGTCACATATTTTATAATTTTAAATGTGTTTTATGATTTCCGACGCGTGTTGATATTAAAAGGTCGAAAACTAATCTGCCGATCGATTGAGGTCAATGTCGAAAAATAGAAAATTTCGGAGTAAATAAAAAATATAATTTTACGTTTTAACGCTGCCGCCCGCGAGATTTTTTGGCAGAGATAATAATAATTAATAATATAATTATTGACAGCTCTTAAAACATAACATTATAATTTATAATATATAATAATCGAAAAATAATTGCATCGCATCTAAAATATATGACGAGTTTAATTTCCTATCGAAATCAATAATTCGAATTGGTCTTCGCGAAAAGGAATTAGGCGAAAAACAATGATAATTTTCATATTATATACTCGTATTATCGTAATGATTAAATTTAATATGTACTCGTATGATAACCGAGTCCGTACTTAGAACAAAATTTTGAGGTTAAGTGAGAATATACTCTTATTCGTCGGTTTTGAAACGTCCGTTCCATTAAATAACAACCCCGACGGTGTAAAATAAAATAAAAAATCCATCTTAATCATATAAACTTTTGGCGTGTACGACTAGGAACGTGGACGGGCACGTGTACAACCTTGAACCGATAATAACATTATTGTTCCGATAAGTTTTATTGTAATTTGCATCGCCAGCAACAGGTGCCCGATATTATCATTACCTATATACTATTATCGTCCTACACATCACGATATACGGGCTGCGAGTAACCGTCCGATTCCGCATCGTCGAAGTCCGAGCACGCGAGTAATCCGACACGACCGCCGTTTTCGTAAGTCTGGCTGGCGACTTCGACCATTATAATAATGTACATTGACCGTTTTACGACCGGGCAAATTCAATTAAGCTAACGAAACGATTTCGCGGCATTAAGTTCTCGCGCGCGTGATAAATGGTCTTTGAGCCTTAAACCGTGGACGGATAAAACGGTTCCTCGAACGCAGTCGCCCCATTTTCGCACGCATCACCTGACCAGTCGCCTATACCATAGTCCTATACCATATAATGTAATAACCACCCTATGTTTTTGTACCACATACCAGGTGTATATACCTTACAGCGCATATAACTCTGGTATCAGGTATCGCGCGTTTTATCTTTATCGCCCAGTTTGTTTCTGTGTAGGTATTATAATATTATTAGGTATACTTAACGCGATATTGTTACGCGTACTGTGTGATTCCAAACAGATATTTTAAGGATGTGTTTTATTAATATTAAAGACGTTAAGACGATTTGTGTAAAAAATTCTTATATTATGATGTATTATACGTAGGTATAACTCACTTTTTCACGTATTCACTTAATGTTATTTATTTATATTTATTTACACAATTGTTATTAATAACAATTGCGTCTGTGGTATGAAAACTTTGTTATTTTATAATACGTCTTAACTTAGGTAGCTTAAAATCGCTATTTTCATTACCTACTACTTGTATTATATTAAAAAAAAACTGATGATATGTTTTAATTGCTATAATTAAAAATTTCCAAATTTATTCATTTCCAATAATAATATTTTTGAGTTTTACAAAATAAAATTAAATACATATTATTTTACTATTACCATCCCATATATGATATATACAAGTTTATTTTATTATTATTATTATTATTATTATTATTATTATTTTTATTATTATTATTATTATTATTATTATTATTATTATTATTATTATTATTATTATAAGAAATACTAAATTTCATTTTCTTTTGAAAGATCTTTAAAAATAAAAAAATATTATTTCTAAAGATATTTTTAGACGCTCATTATATTACTTTGTATATAATAAACTTTTGTAGTATTATATATATTTTTATACGGTATTCTTTTTACATTATTATTTAGCAACGACTATATCACAGTTTTTATCTTTCTTTACAGACATCAAAAAATTGCGAATATCATCATTATTAAAAATTAAAATATCAAAAACGATAATACAAAATATATTCAAATAATTGCTATTATATTTTCAATGTGTATTACGTTGTTCACGTTATATATATATATTATTATTTTTTAATAAGATAGACGATTTTTTTCACATTATTAGTGATGAGATGACAATGATTATTTTAAATGAAAATATATACAATCTAAAAATAATTGCTGTATAATAATAAAATAATAATATGTTTTGCATTGTTCAATACGCTAACGTCGTTGACTTTGGTTCGAAATCACTGAATTATTTGATATTTCATAAAATATATAATAACAATTGAGTATAGTCAGTAAAAGTGAAAAGATAAAATTATATTTGCTAAAATAGTTAAGAAACTCGAACGTGATATAAAGTTTAAGTGAAGTTGATGAGTTATATAGTTTCATCGAGGTCAATTTGCTTCTATATAATAATATTTAATGTTGTGAAAAATAATATTTAAACTTTTAAAATCGTAAGACTCGTTTTGTTTATTGTTTATATGTACCTATATTATGTATAGCAAATGACATTATATTATTGTGTTTTTAAACATATATTGTGTATGATTTTTCTCTGAATTTCGAAAATTTTAAATAGATAAATTTTAAATTCGATATTTACTTCAATTTTTTATTTTTAATATATATATATAAAATATTTCCTATCTTATTACATGGTTTATTACAAACCTATACAAAATTTATCGTATTACCGTTTCGAATTAAAATTAATAATGTATAGGTACCTATATATTATTATAATATCGCGAATAGAACACTACCAAGCATAACACGTTAATTGGTAAAAACACCAGAAACCACACAGAAGTTCGACTTTGATTTCTCAAAAATATAATATGAACACGAAAATATGTTATTAAAACACGTAATAAATGATCATAATAATTATACGCATGCGTCATTATTATATTATACACTCGTTGCGAAAGTGCATCTTCATTAGGTAGGTACTCGATATCAAAATTTCAAACATAAAAATAAAATTTCTTAAAAAAAAAAAAATAATTTCTTTAATAATTAAAATCGATATAATTAATAAATTATGTATGTTGTCGTATAATACCAATGGGTTTGCGACTCGAATGTTTCGTAATAAAAGCAGAAATAAAGTTGTTTATTGTATAGTATGGCGTGTGCAATGATCGTTGAAAATTTTACAGTCAACTTTTACACGATAATAGACCAGACCGGAACACATTTATCTTGACCGTCAGCGAACATAAGAATATATATATTAACGAAACTTTTACAACAAAAACTAGTATTGTCCAACATAGCTTTATCTAAAATGGAAATAATAGTTTGTTTTCTGAATATTCTTTATATTTTCATTATAAATTTATAACGTATTCCCGACAGAGAACGATAATTTTAATGAGTATATGTTATAATTTGATATGATATTATCATTTTATCAATTATATAAATACATAATGTTATAATAAAAATAAAAAAGTTTTTATTTAAAATTTTAAAAATAAAACCTACATTACGCGTGGTATTTCTGTAGTACTTCCTTAAACTTAACACCAAAAAAAAAAAAATTATTTTTAAATTTTTTCAAATTAATTTAATTATAAATACTAAAATCATTTTGTGAACCTCGCTATAAACAAGAAATACGAGTAATATACTTACAAGAACTGTCAAAAATATTGTAAAAATAAATAAATATTATAAAGCTTACGACTACGAAATTATTTCAACGTCATTTTTCCCATTAGTGTTATTATTATAATACATTAATTATTAATTATAGATTTTTTTTTTTTTTTTACGCGTTTTCAGGAGTTATCCTTTGACAAATTCTCGTGTCGACATCAACCGATTGAAGGATACTTCTTACGAAGTAATTATCAGCGTCCTTATCTCTGACAACGATATCACTCCTCAATCCACACTGGATTGCGAACTGAAAATTCCTGACACTCCGTACGTGAAGAGAAAGACTTTTGTCTTCTACCAAGGTAAGTGCTGTACATTATTATAATATAATTTAATATTGTTTATAACACAATTAAAAATCCAAATAATAAAATTTATTATTATACCGCGCTACCATAATACAATAATAATAATAATAATAACAATAAAATTATTATTCGAACCCGAAGTGTATACGAGAAAAACACTCCGCGTGTCCCGTCCGAAAGTTATATTTCGAATTCGCGAGGCGATAAAGTTTTAATAGTCGCATTGCATACCTTGTATTAGGTATAAAATATATTTTATTATAATAGTTCTTCGGCAACGGGGTCACACGCAAACGGAGAAAAATAACAGTCACTTTGCACACGCGGACGTAATAATATATTATAAGTAGTATATATTCGTTCTAAATAACGAATGGGGAATATAAACGTGCGAATTGTTCGTGTGTCCAAATTTACGGTTTACTTTTATATAATTTTTTTTTTTTTTTTTTTTTAGAAAACGACGGGGACCCGGATACGGTATTATTCAAACTGACGGGGGCGTTTATCGCGATATTTTCGTAAAACGAACGTATATATTATATATTAGATAAAGACAATAACGAATAAAAAAAAAAAAAACTGCCCAGAGTTTCCGTCTATGTTTTGGACGTCGTATAATTAATAATAATATACTCGTCGTACATTTATAGCGATGATCGGATTTCGTTTTACGAAAATTATCGAAAAAATCGATTGTCTTCTGTGTATTGTGTCCGAGACGATATTATTAATCCTTCGGCGGAACTGGATTTTTTTTTTTTTTTATATCACGGAGGCATTGTTTTTAATTTTTTTTTTTTTTTTTTTTTTGGTATTGTGCTCCTGCGCGTCCTTCGGCGGAAATATATTTTTAGGCGTTGGTCCAGTTTGTCGTGTGCAGAATTATTTTATCGATTCGTCGTCAAAACTTATCGTATCATATTTCTATTTATATATATACAACTTCGTATAACGTCAATATAACGTGATCATCGAAGGGAATTTCGTGGTCCATCGAGTTCTTCTCGTGACATAATGTGTAGACGAGATCGGCGTCTAGATGATTTTAACCGAAACTATAAATGTCCGCCATTACAATCAAATGATTTCATTTTAACGGAAAAGTTAAAATCGGTGACATAAAAATATTAAGACAGTTATCTTTTTTCGTAATCTAATCATACTTAATGATAAAATTTGGACCGGCGTCGATTTTTGGTCCGCTCGACGCGCACGAGGTACACACAAACGACATATAGCATTATTATTTTATATCGAATAAATCTCAAACATTTAATCACGTTCAATTTTAACGAAAACGCATGATTAGGAATGGTTTACTCTCGGCTATAAAGACATTAAAATTAATTAAATTACGCGATTTAATTACGTGATCAAACCTTTTTGTCAGCGCTTACGCAATACGCATAGTAAAATAGAACATTGCTCCGAAAGAATGAATATGGGAAAGAGGGTATACCTTCATTTTTTCAACTAGGATCGTAACGGATTTACTTATTTTTTCGTTTTGGACTGGTATAAAGTTTATTCTTTATATACTTTCGCAAAATTATAATTATTATATCATCTAAAATCATAGAAAACAGACCATAAAAAAAATTATATACGAAATTCAAAATTTTAGATCGTTCTTAATTTCTTATATAAAGGTAAATTTCAAACGCAGAAAAATTGTATTAGTCGAAGTTAGAATAAAAATGATTAAGGATATACAGGTGTATAGTCTAAATAAAATCACAAAAGTGGATTCTGTGGATTCTAATCTAATGAAGATAAACCTGATTGAGTTTGAGTTTAACCGAAATATAAATATATCATATATAGGTACATCACACGAAATGCAGAATATTATTATTTATTGTTATTCTTAATATCCTCGTAATGGTGAACACAGTTAGGGCGTACCAATATAAAAGTTTGTCCTTGGAATGATCGTCGATTATTCACGGGGGTGTAATAATGAAGACGAAAATATTGCTTTCAATACGATTTTACCGACGAACGCATATTGTAATATTACTAATATAATCGTCATCGCGTAAAATTGTCTATATACCTACGTAAATTATAATATTATAAGGGTATGATGCAATTTTTTCCAGTGTTTTCAGACCTTTCTTTCACCTCATATAACATTGTCCGTAATCGAAATATATTTTATGCTATTTTCTTGGCCAAGTTCTTATATACAATCTAGTAATTTGTTAAAAATTCGTTTTAATATTATTCTTCATTTTTTTTCGTTAAATAATAAAAAAAATCAATAATATTCTTAAACTAATATTTTAGATTTTATTTTTCTACTTCAAATTTAATAGATTTGACTAGAATAAATATGGAAATAATATATTTCAGTTAGACAACTATAATAATTAAATAACAAAAAATATACATATAAACTTAAACGAGTTAATAGAAAAATATAAAAAGTTAAGTTAACTTATTTTTTCTCGTTAACAATAAAAAATAAAAAAATAACTATTCTAATATTTTAATGATTTAAAAATAACTTTTAACTAATATAAATAGGTACATAATATTATTTTTTTCTTCAATACGAAGTAAATTATGTCGATGAAATTTAAAAATCAATTTGTTTTTATTATTGTTTTGTATACTTCGTTAATAGTTAAGAAACTTATAAGTTATAAAGTATCAAAAACTTGTCTTATAGTTCATCTTAAATACATTCGTTAAGGCTAAAGAACTAAGTTGAATAATATATAAAATTTGAATATTATTTCTCAATTTAACTTTGAAGTTCGAGTTAATTTAAATAACGTTCACCGACTGATTCTTGTGCTTTATATTATTATAAGAATATAAATAATATTGTTTTAATACAGATCAATAGGTACGTCAGAACTGACATTATCGAAATAGTCTAAAATTTGATACCTACTGTATATATTTATCATAATATTAATTAACATCGCATTATGCGATTTTACCAATGATATGTTAATTTCTTTCACTTGAGACATTTCGTCTTTTTTATTTTCAAAAGAATTAAACCATTTTATTTTGATTAGTTGTTTATTTTTTTAGACAATCATTTTATTATTTTTTTTATTTCATCCTATATAATTGAAATGACTAAAAAAGTTATTTTTGTAAATTTTTTTTTTTTTTTGGGGGGGGGGGATCAAAAAAAAATATGTTAATACTTAAAGCGTACATCGAATAAAACTGTCGGAAAACAATATAATAATAATACTACACGTACTCGTACTTATATACGAGTCTAACGACATTATAATGATATGTGAAACCCGATGGGCGACGGCGTTTATTGGTAAAGTTTGACCGAGCGAAAGATAATTTTCGGAATAAATCGAACGGGACAAAGTCGCGCGTGTTTGCGAGAATGAAATAAACGCGGAAACGGAATAATGGTAAAAAAATATATATATATAATAAAAAAAAAAAGCCCGGACGACGATAATAGCTTTTATCGTTGGCCCGTCGTCGTTTCCCGCGCACAATGATCTAAGGTCGTACTTTTTTTTACCCCCCAGTCTCATCCGTTTTTCGTTTGTTTATCGTTCGTCACGTGAACACGCTGTCTTAAGGGTGACATTTCTTATCTCTTCCGCGCACATATTGTGTACAGATAAACGTGTATTGTTATGTACACTGATATAATAATTATGATTTTTTAAAAAAAATTTGGGCGACACTAGGTATTATTCCTAGGTCGAATTTCTAACACTTATACGATATAACACGAAATGTCCGAACAGAAAAAAGTAAAAATATTATTCCAAAGGCTTAATTTACAATATTAATTTTAATTTTAAGTATTATCAAATTATTAAATCTCGTATGTGTACTATTGTCGTATGGACACAATATGACGTATGAATTATATTGTGGTATACAGGTTTATACCGTTATTGGAACGAAATACGGCGATCGAATTTATTTTAACCTACCTACTATTATTTGTATGTATTATCATTATTTTTAATTTTCTTATCGTTTTTCATTTAATACGAACACGTACCTATAGGTGTTAAAAATACGTTTATAATTAAACGCTTTTATTATGGTATATTCACGAGCATATTTCGATAAGTTTTAGGGTATATGAACCGTTGAACCATAATAATAATAATTATTATTATTACGATACGTAACGTAATATTGTATGGCACGAGGGCCAAACCGCGGAAGTAAACGATTCGAAAAGGTCGACGTGTATACCGCACACAAATATAATATTATTATACAGATGCACAGGGGATGGATATAGTTTCGCCGGAAGACTTGTGATCAACGAACGGAAGCGATTTTAAACGTATAGATTTTATATTATAATATAGTTACTGCTCAAACCAACTCTATAATTATACGTTATCGCCTATAATATTGTATTATTATTATTATTATTATTATTATTATTATTATTATTATTATTATTATTATTATTATTATTATTATT